>PVJI01013025.1:0-49306 GCA_004026765.1 Micronycteris hirsuta | reverse complement strand
CCGTCTGGGGGCCACATAAAACCCATGTTCTTGCCCTGGATGGCGTAGCTCAGTGGATTGAGCGTGGGCTGCGAACCGAAGGGTCACGGATTCAATTCCCAGTCAGGGCACATGTCTGGGTTGCAGGCCAGGTCCCCAGTAGGGGGTGTGTGAGAGGCAATTACACACTGATGTTTCTCTCCCTCTCTTTCTCCCCCCCTTCCCCCCTCTATAAATAAATAAATAAATACTAAAAACCGAACCGAGTTCTGGAGGTGTCACCCAGGAGTCTGAGCCCTGCACGCGCCCTGGGGGCTGACCCCGGGCTCTGCCAGAGGCAGAAAGTGCTCGGGGTCTTTGGGCCAAGGCAGCACGCTGCCCCTCAGAGTGGGGTCCATGGGGGGCCAGGTGGAGGCCCGTCTTGCAGGAAGTGGACTGTGAAGCTGGTTCTGAGGATGAGGGCGTCACAGACTGAGGGAAAACAAGGCCCGGGTGGAGGCAAAGACCCAGAGAGAGGAGCTGCGTGGAGGGTCAGGTGGAGGCTGGATGGAGAACCGGGGTGAAGGCAGGTGGAGGACGGGGCGGGGGGAAGGAGGCTCAGCAGAGCCGAGTGGGTGGGCGTGGGGCCCGTGAAAGCAGTCTCCCAGTCTCAGTTTGTCTTCCTCTCTAGCTTGGCTGACCCCCTAGGGTGCGCCCTGCCCCCCGGGCGCCCAGCACTGCAGGTGCAGGGGTGGCTCCCAGCACCTCTCAGAGCGGAGCAGCCTGCGCAGCGGGCAGAGCCCCAGTAGGGCCTAGAGCCCTGGCCTCAGGCCCAGCACCCACCCTCCCCTGCCCCGGGAGAACCCTCCCCCACCCGGCCAGCTTCTGCGGGACTTCGAGGCGGGTTAGCTCAAGTCACAGCGATGCCACCGTGTGATGGACGGTCGTGACTCGGGGGCTCAGGAGTGTGTGGTTGGCTACTCTGAGTTGAGTGCCGCTGGGCCCAGCCCCACGGGGGGCGCTTCGGCTCTGCTCCCGGCGTCCCTCCTCCAAGAGCAGCGCGTCCTCCCTGGGAGCTCCCAGACAGACAGCGGAAGCAGGCTGTGTCTCCGGACCTAGGCCCAAGGTGTGCACGCTGTCATTTCCACCCGAGTTCCAACGGCCAGAGCCAGGCCTGGGACCCGGCCAGCCTCACTGCAGGGCCCAGGGGGGAGGGAGGGGGCCTGATGTGCTCCCTGCCAAGGCCCCCTGGATCCCCGGGACCGTGTCAGGCGGCCGCTCAGAACCCTGTGTCGGGTCCTGTCAGGCCCCCCACAGGGTGCAGTCACCCCGTGTGTCTGTCTACAGTCGGCTCGGGGGAGCTTCTTCCCGGGGAAGGGGAGGAGGAGGGACAGGGGCAGGGGGGTGGGGGGGAGGAGGGTGAGCATGCACTGCCATAGAGGGCCGGTGCCGAGGACCTGCGCCTCGCAGCAATCGCGCCGGCTGCGCCAACTGCACCGTCTGCGCAGGGCGGCTGGGCCGGAGGGCCGGAGCTGATGGAGCTGCCGGAGCTGCCCTGCACACCAGGCCCGGCTTTGGGAAGCAGCCACGTGGAGAAATGCCTGCTTTGCAAACTTGCCCTTTCCTCTGCTGGGCGTCTGAAAGTGCTGATTCCCTCCCTCGCTCTCGCTCGAGCTCTCTTCCTTAGGCTCCCTGACTCCACCTGGGGGTTGTGGGTGTCGGCAGAGGAGGGGAGCCAGCGGGCGGGCGGGGGCCCCCCACCGTGTCCTGGGAGGAACACCCACGGAACAGCAGCCCCGGATGCCACCGAGCCGCCCTGGGCTCTGCAGCACAAAGGGACTCGCTTTTATCACGAGAAGCGCGAGCCTGGATCTCAACACCTCCAAACGCCTTGAGAAGGAGTAATTGCTCGACTGCAATTATTTTGGGAGGTTTAACTCAGCCGCATGGGTGCTTTTAAAGAATAGTTCTTCAGCTAGAAATTCCGCCCACGGCCCCCAAGGGGGGCCCTCAGGAGGAGGTTCTGGCGTTGACACCAGCCCTGCCCAGGGAGGCGGAAGGACCCCGTTGCCAAGGAAACGGCCTCCTTTGCACTCTCGGAAGCCGGGCACCTCCCGGGGCCAGGACGGGGCTGAGGGGTGCTAAGGTGGTGTGGGGAGGAGAAAGAGGAGGGAGGGAGGCGGGGACAGTGGCTATGACAGGCACTTTTTTGAGCCTGCGTTTCCTGGTGGATGAAGTGGGAAAGCGCCTGCGCCGCCGGGCTGGGCAGGGACTAAATACGCGCGGCAAATGCCAGCCTCCGCCTGGGCCCCGCCCCTCGCTTGTCCTCGTGGGCCTGGGAGGGTTCACCTCTGACTTGGGGACAAGGTTGGGCGCCCTGGCTCCCAGCGAGGTGCTGGCAGAACACCCCAAACAAGACAAAACAACCCCTGTCCGAGCCACCTCAGGATGCATCCGCCAGCCACGGTGGGTGGACACTTTGCAAAAGATTCTAGGTAACGATGTATTTGTAAAGAACCAACTGGAAGACAAATGCCATTGGTGAAAGTGGCAGGACGAGCTGAGCAGCAAGCACGTCAGCGAGCATTGGAGTCACGGCGGGCCAGCTCGCTGGCGTTCCACCTGGGGACGTCCTTCTGGAGGATGACAGCTCTAGGTCCCGCCGTCTGACAGGGCTGCGTGGCCAGGCGCAGGGGTCAAAGGGAAGGGGACACTTCTCACTGCTCGCGGAGCCATCAGCACACCCCTGCACAAGACGTGTTTATTCGGGAAGGAAACCGAGGCATGGAGCTCGTGGGGCCCTGGGCTGAGGCCACACGGAGCAGGAGGCCGAATGGCTGAGCCGGCCTGACCAGGTCTTCCCGGATGCCCATGACCCCATGCTGTCCCCCCACGGCCGCGGACAACACGTCACCACAGCCCCACTCTGCCACAAACACACCCGGGCTGGCAATGCTGCCGGGGACCTGGAAGAAAGGGCTGCCTGCTGGGCGGGGCAGCACCCACCTCCTCCCCCATCCTCGCTGTCCACCCCCGACTCCTGGGCCCCGCAGTGAGGATGACAGGACGTGCAGGACCCCAGTGAGGGGAGCACGGCAGTGTCTAACACTGGTACTTCACGGTTCATCCCGGGACACGGGCAGCGTCCTCATTCTTTTTTTAGAGGGGGGAAACTGAGGCACAGGCAGGCTTCATGCTTGGGCTGCCAAGTTCAAGGGCCCACAGTCCTAACCACCCCGCTGTCACACCTCACTGAAAGTGAGGTTCTCCCCAACCCGTCCCCATCCCTAGGCCAACGACCCCCTCGAGACAGATGGGACTGGCTGAACTGTCCCCCGGAATCCACCCCTGCTGTCGGCCCTGAGGGCGGCTGTCCAGGAAGGTTGGGGAGAGTTGGCCCTGATTTGCAGCGGCCTCTCTTGGAAACCCACTCCGTGTGGGCGCTGAGAAGGGAGCGCAGCTCCTGAGCTCTGCTCAGCTCCTGGACGCCAGGACGCCACGAAGACGGGATGGGGGCAGCATCCAGCTCCAGGCTCACCCCTGGCCCTCCTGGGAGGCAGAGTCCAGCTCAGTCCCCAGAGAGCCGGCCAGACAGGTGCAGCTCCGGTCAGAGCGCCCGTGGCCACCTGGGCCCCAAACCCGGCCGCCGGGGCTTCTCTTCTTTTCCAAGAAATGAAAAAGTAGCAACAGCACAAGAAAGAGTGCTCCCCAAGGCCACGCGATCCCGCTGGGTTTCTCACCCACGGTGCTCAGGGTGGATTTCTGGCTTCATCCAGTGAGTGACAGCCTGGGCTCCTCTGACTGCGCCGAGCAGTGACAGGAACGGGCCCTTGTCCCCACCGGGTTGTGGCCAGCTCAGACATGGCTTACGCAGAGCACTTGCCTGTGTGCGGCCCGCCCGGCAGGCTGAGCCCGGCCCTGGGCCGGGTGCAGGACCTGGGGCCACGTGCCCCTGAGGCCGAGAGAAGACAAGCTGCTGTTTCCAAGGAGGCTTGGCCTGCACTCCTCCACCGCCCAGGGGCTGTGCTGGTCCAGGTCTCCCTGGGCTGGCCAAGGACAGAGGCATCAAAGCAGAGAGCAGGAGCTTTCTGGAGGCTGGGCCGCCTGACTCCCCGCCATTCAGGCTGTGAGTGGGCGTGAAGGTGGGGGCGGGGCAGGCTGCGGCCAGGTGGGGCGGCCACACCCGGGCCCAGGGAGCTGAGCAGAGCTCCCCAGTGGGCACTGTCCTCGGAAGACAGGTCTCCTGACTCCGGCGGCCCCTGCCCCCGGGCCGGCTGTCGGAGCTGCAGGTGCGCACACTGCGTGCTCGGGGCTGGCTCTGCACCAGGTGGGCACAGTGCAGACGCTTCGGAAACTCAGAGCCAGTGGGGATTGCCCCCCCCACCCCACCTACCTCCCAGGACCCAGCTGCAGGCTCCACGCCGACAAGCCTTTGCTTCTCCCCACGGACGGCTTTGTACCCCCAGTTCCTTCCCTAATGAAAATAGAGGCAATGACATTTTTTAAAAGTGAGATGTTTGCTCTTTCTGAAAGCTTCAAAAGTATCATTTTGGGGAGGAAATTTGGCAGCTCAAGCATTTTATATGCCCCTGGAGAGATGCCTGCCGGTAAGGACAGGCATTTGGAGCCGGGGGAGCAGCCGACACCAGCGTCCCCGTGCCCGGGGCGGGGCGGGCGCCTACAAATAACAGAGTCATTTGAGGCTCCCAATGCGTGAAGCCGGGGCGGAGAGACCAAGCGCCCTCTGAGCGATGTTTCCCGGAGTTCCACGTAAATCCTGAGGCATTGAGGGGCCCAGTGCGGAGCCCCTGGCAGGAGGCCTGCAGGTCCCCTTCAGCAGGAATGGGTCAAGGTCTCCCTGTCCCGCTGGTGTGCAGTCACCCCCAGCCCCCGCTGTCAACTTGGCAAAAAGACCTACTCAGAGCGTGGCTTCCCTGGGGGGCAGGGGTGTCACTGTGCTGTTTCCTGTGGCTTCCAAAACCACCCCTTCGTGATATCCCAGTCCGGGAGGCCAAAGCCCCGTGGGCTCGGCTGGGTCCCCTGCTGCAGGTCTCCTGCGGCCACGTCCAGGTGTGGGCAGGCCCGGGCGTTTCTCTGGAGGCGGTGGGGGCGCACCCACCTCCAGGCCCATTCGGGTTGTGGCGGCACCCAGTTCCTTGGGCCGAGATGGTCAGTTTTACATGTCAGCTCGGGTGGACCCAGACATTCTGCCCAGTGCTCTTCTAGATGCTGCTCAGACATGGCTTCAGGTGAGGTCAACACTTTGGTGAGTGTTTCCTGGTGCGCAGCTCTGGGAAAAGCCCCAGCTCTGGCTCTCGTCCCACCTTTGCCACCCCTGGCCTCCCACTGCGGGGACAGCGTGCTCCGAGTGGCTAGTCTCTGTCCCCGCCACCTTGGAGCCCAGCGGAATCCAATCTGAGAGCAGGAGGGGGGTCCCCACGGGAAGACCACGGGGCTCTGTCCAAAAAGGTGAGGGTGCCGGCTAAGCGCAGCCGTCAGAGACCCAGCAGCTGGCCAAAGGCCCACGCAGCAGGTGCTCAGAGGGTTTGAGGAAGGGGTGCCTTCAGCGACGCCCTCTGGCCAGGCCTAGGTCTGAAGGACCATGGAGGGAGCAAGGACAGACCCCAGAGAGGAGACTGGGGCTGGACCTGAGGGGCGGGGCAGCCCCAGAGAAGCTGCAGGCCTGGCGTGGCCTGCAGTGAGCCGGGGAGTAAACTGCCTCCTCGTCCCGCCCTCTTCTGTCCAGGGCTCCCTGCAGCCTGATGTGAAGGAAGCTAGAGGGGAAGGGCCCGCTGAAGTGGCCACAGAGGGCAGAGGGCGGGGCAGGGAGGGGATCTGGGGGCACCGAGGGAACCCGAGCTCCGCAGCCTGTGGCAGGAAAGGCAACGCGACGTGTCCACGGCCCGTGTGAAAGAAGCTGTAAAACACTCCTGAGAGGCGCAGAAAGGCCCGAAATAGAAAAGTTAGGAACATTCCAGCACCATCAAGATGTCAGTTCTCCTAACTTAGGGTATAAATTTAACACGATCCTAATAAAAATTCCAATGACCGTTTTTTTTTATGGAGCTAGAGTTGATACCAAAGTTCATATGGAAAAATAAACATGCAAGAATAGCTGAGAAAGTGCTGAAGGGCTGGACTGCATGGGGGGGGGGGCAGGGGCACCAGCCTCCCCGGACAGTGGACGTCCGGTGGGGGTGGGTGCTAAGGCCGGCCCCCCAACCGCTGAGGACGGCATGGGAGGCCGGAAGCAGCCTTGCCGCGGAGCCCAGCGCGTGACGAAGGGCTGTCTCGGTCCCCTGCGGCAATCCGGGTCTTTCAAGTATCAGGGTGCCGGGACCAGTAGCCGATGGTTTGGAAAAAGAGAAACTCAGACCCACTTCTGACATTGAGCACGAGAATAAGCCCCCAAGGGGGGCCGTCTAAGCGTGCGAACCTAAACAGACGGACTCGAGAAGCAAACGCAGCACAGGCCTTCTGAGCTGGGAGGACAACTGGACACGGGGGATCATAGTGACCAGTGTGTCTGCAGACAGAAACGGAGACAAACCCTCAACCTGTGCGTGGAAAATAGATATGCAAAATTAAAGGCAGACTTTGCGGAAGTGCTGGGAGGTCACTTCACAGATAAAAGTTCTCTGACATACAAAGAACTTGTAAAAGTTGAGCAATGGAAACACAGACATGTAGGAAAGGTGAGCAAACTGGAGGGAAAACGGCTCCCAGGAAGGGACGTGGCCCTTGGACATACGCGAAGGTGTCCGCCTTCCCTCCCGGAAGAGAAACGCCAGATGGAGCCCCGCCTGCGATGCCGTTGCTGTCCCAGCCGCGTGGCAGAAATGCACGGGCGTGGCCCTGCCCTGTTGCCGCGGCTGTGGGGACAGGCAGGTCCGCCGAGGGCTGTACCCCTGGTGGGGGGACCGCGTCTAACAGAACCATGCATGCCGTTGCCTGGGACCCGGCAGACCCGCCTCCCGGAGTTGACCGTGTACCCACACCTCCCCGATACCTACACACTTGGGCTCTTTGTCACGGCATTCTTTGTCCTCGCCTCTTGGCGATCACCGCCAACAGCGCGCTTTCCGTGTGTGGGACGAGGAGAAACTACACGGGCGCATGGCTGTCGGTCACTAGTCTTGGTTCAGCTCCCCTCACTCTGCAGGATGAGACGGGGAGACACAAAAGGGAGTGGGAGCTGGAGGGGGGTGGACTCGGTTGTCCTGCAGGGGAAGAGCAGAGCCTCGCGGGGATGAGAGGGGAACTGAGGGACCCACCGAGTAACCGTGGACACTCAGCGTCCGCATACCTCAGCGCTGGGCCAGGACTGGGGGCAGGGCGGGGACGTGCGGGCCAGCTGGGCGCCCGCTGCCCGGGATGCTCTGGCTCCCGCAGGGACCGGACTCAGCAGGTCTGAGACGGGGCGCAGGCGCTGTCGGTGTGAGGGTGCCGGTCAGTGAGGACGCCGGCCTGCCCCCAAGGAGCCCCCATTCTGCCCTTTGATGGCCTGATTTGTCTCTGCTCTCGGGTGCCTTCAGACCAGCCCTGAAGGCTGGGGACACGGTGGTGGCCTGGGCCCCTGCCGGCAGGAGAGGAGGCCTGGTCTCCCTGCAGGACTCTACCCTGCAGGGCACAGAAAGCAACCTTCTGGACCACAGGCCTGTCCCTGTGGCGGGCTCTCCGTCCCAAGGCGTGTGACTTGTGATGAAAGAGTGAGACAGGAGTGACCAGGGAGATGCTGCCAATTTGGCCCCCAAGCTGAGGCGCCAGCCCTTCAGGGACGGCGCGGGGACTGGGGTGACCACCACTGGGGTCAGGACCCGGCCGGGAGGAAGGTGGGGAGTGTGACCAGGAGCCACCGCTCCCCAGGGCTGTGGGCACAGGGACGCTCGGGGTGGACCACCCTTCCTGGCGCTGCACCCTCCTCCTGCTTTCCTGTGGAGATGAGGTGCCACCTGCGGCTGTGACCCAGGTGTCCTTACCCACCTTGACAGGTGAGGAGAAAATCAAGGCTGCGGGAGGTAAAGTGGCAGAACCAGGACCCAATCCCTGCCCTCTGTGACCCCCAATCCCATTCAGAGGGCCACGAATTCACCTTCACAACAAATGGAGGGGACACTCATGACCCTGTGCCTTCCAGCCCCAAAGACTGCTTCCCCAGAGACCCCAGTTTTGGAAGACTTGCTTCCCTTTTTAGAATGTCCCTCAGACAGAAGTCCAAGGCAGAGAGCCCCTTGTCTGGGCACAGGGCAGCTGGAAAGGGGGCCACCTTCACCTGCCACCTCCGCACCTGGAGCCGCTCCCTTTGGGGTACCTGCGTCCAGCCCTGTGGGCGCAGACAGAAGCACAGGGTGCCCCGCCAGTGGAGCTGTCCCCCGAGGAGCCTCTGCACGGCCCCCGGGCGCCCAGGCCCGGCCCCAACGTAGCTCTGACCCCTGGCGGGCCCGGTGCCATGCTGGTAGAAGGTGGGGTCTCACTGGGGCGTCTGGGGTCGGGCCCCAGCCCCTGACCACCGCCTGGGCACTGGCCAATAGGCAAGGACACAGGCAAACGCGTCCCTCGCCTGCCTGCTGGTGGGGAGGAGCCACCAGAAGTGCCCTGGGGCTCTCAGCGCCCTGGCCGGCTCTCCTCTGCTGCCTCCCGTGTGCCAGGCGCTGGGTCAGGCCCACAGGCTCCGGCCCGTTGCCGTGGTCTGAATGTCTGTGTCCTCCACGTTCACAGGTTGAGTTCCCAGCCCCCGTGTGACGGTGCTGGGGGGGGCCTTTGGAGGCTCTTGGGTCACAAGGGTGAAGCCGCATCCGTGGGATTAGCTCCCCGACCAAGGAGGCCCACCCCTCCTCACCCTCTGTCTGAGGACTTGGTGGGCAGGCACCGGCTGTGAGCCTGGGGGAGGCCCCCCCAGACTGTGACCCTGGCCAGCGTGCTGACTCCTGGTCAGACTTCCAGCCTCCTGGGCTGCGAGCGCTGAAGGTCTGTCGATTCGAATCTGCTGGGCTGTGGGGCTTTGTTACAGTGGTTGGACCCACGGAGACAGGTACCAGCACAGTTAGACCCGGCCACAGGTGACCCACAAGGACACGGGCAGTTCCAGGGACTGCTTAAGGCCACACAGCCATCGTGTGGGGCAGCACGTCCGGGCTGTCGGCCGCACCGCCCTGGACTTGGGGTCCGGGGGGCTGGGCTGGGAAGAGCCGTGGCCCACGCACCCCTGGGGCTCACACCCCACCGCTGGCTCTCAGCAGGGGGGCCGCTCCGAGCCTTCGTGTGTCCCCGTGACAGGGTGATGGTGACGGTCTCTCAGGATGGAAGGTCCAGGCCTCCGTGGGTCCTCCAACTCCGCGCCCCCTCCCCCCAGAGCCCATACAGTCACCGAGAGAAGCCAGGCCTCCCCCGTGCCATGCCCACTAATTGAATAAATATTCATTTGTTTGAGCACCGGAGTGCGTGGTTTCCATGGAGACCCACTCCTAATGGCTTCATTAGACGAGGGCACGGGATCTCCGAGGCCTGCGCACTGCTCTGATGGGAGCATCCCCATCGGCTGGCCGGGCCCTGCTGACCCGTCCCTGGAAACCTCAGAGCAGGGCCAGTGGCCTGGAGTGGGGGTTAGACATGCTGACACCCGTCCCCACCGCATGCCGCTCTGGAAATTCTGGTGCTGATCCTGAGCGCTCACGAGTCCCAGGAACCCAGCGCCCGTGCTTGGTTTCCACAGTGCACCCAGCGCGTCCCACGTGGGGAGGGGTGCCTCCTGGTGCCACCGCCCCGGCCGCCCCTCAGCCAGAGCTGAGGGTGTGTGGGCAGCACCGGCCCCACCCACCCCTGGACACCATGTAAAGGGTCATTACCGCCCACCTCCCAGTCCTGTTCTGACCTTCTCCTTGACCTCCCCGGCTTCCCACGCTAGGTGGTCTCGGGCTCTCTGCCCCCTCCCAGCTGACACCGGAATTTGCCGTGTGCGTGTGATGTTCAGGGACAGTCACCCCAAGTGGTGGCCGTGAGGGTCAGAAGTCTGAGGGAGAACACTGGCCACTGCTGAGTCACCGCGAAGGCTGGCCCAGGCGAGCACTCAGTCCGCAGGAGTGGAGGGCCTGCCCCCCTCTGCCCGGAGCAAGCGCCTGGGCCCACAGACACCACCTGACCAGCCGGGGATGGGTTGTGCCTGGGGGTGGGACGGACGGTGCGGCAGAGGCTCTGAGCTGCCCTGGGCCCGGGTCTGCCCTGTGCCTGGAGGCAGACGCAGGGGCTGCAGTTCGCCCCGCCGGAACCAAGAGGCGGGAGCGCCAGGGTCCAGCCAGGGTGGAGGGTCCTCTGGCGCAGGCAGGCCGCCCTAGGGCTCGCTGGCCGGGGGGCGGCTGCTCTGCTGTAAGCCGATGAAATGCTCCAGTGAGTGGTGCCCAGATGGGGAGATAGCACCCCAGTCCTGGCCCCCCGCAGGCCGCCCCTGGCAGTGCTGGCCTCCCTCACACAGAGGCCAGAGCGTGTGCTGTTCCCACTTAAGCCGTGTGGGGCCCCAGCCAGGGCACATGGGTGAGCAGGCGGTCAATTGGAAAGAGTCCTCCAGCAGGGAATGTTCTATGGCGCAGGCTCAGGATCTGCGGAGGGGCCCGGGCAGCCGGTCCCTACCCACCCTGAGCCCCCAGGAGCCCCGCAGAACAGGCCCTGTTACACTGGAGTTCACGGTCAGGTCCCCGGCTCACGTCCACAGTGGGGTGTGGGGGACGGCCCTTGTGTCTCAGTGAAGCCTGGAAGGGCCCATAGCGACCACCTCCCACCTGTCCGGTTGGATCTAGCTGAACAACTTTCCCAGCCTGGGTGGGTGCGGGGTCAGGAAGCAGACAGTGCCCAAAGGGGTCACCGGGAGGGGGGGACGGGGCCGAGGGACAAGGAAGGCCCCCCTGGGGATGGTTGTCGATGGAGGGAGCACATGCCAGGCCCGGGCTGGGGTAGCTGGGGCAGGGTGGCTCCAGAAACACACGAGAACCCACCCTGGTGGGAAGCCCACCCTCTCCGCCTCGCCCACAGGAAGGGCAGATGGAGGCTGCTGACTCAGACGGATGTGGGCTTTCCCTCTGTGCTCCTTCCTCATGTATCCGTCAGTCCCTACGAAGGACTGCCCCCTACCCCAGCCCCGTGCTGGACCTGGGGGGCAGGGGAAGCACCTGGGCCCCTGCCCTGAGAATCCCAAGCACAAGGAGAGGTACTCAGGAGAGTGAGACCACAAGCATCCCTCCCCCCATGATAGGTCCTTGACAGCCCTCAGGCGTCCTGAGGAGATCCAGGGGGGCTTCCTGGAGGAGGTGGCAGAGCTGATCTTGACAGATGAGGAAGAGCAGGCTGCGAAGGTCATGGTGGGAAGGGTGCTCTGTGCAGAGGGGCCCACACAGGAAGGTGTGGAGGTGTGGAAGGCATTAGGGGAGAGCAGAGCTGTCGAAATTCCAGGAGAGCGGAGAGAGGCAGGCGCCAAACCACCACGAGCTGAGTTCTGGGCCCAAGCCTGCTCTTCTTCCTGCTGGTGATGGCAGTAGGTGGGGTGGGTTTGCTCACAGTCCCATCTGGAAAGACCCCTCTGGGGCAGCTCCTCCGGGAGGCCGGTGGAGGGTGGGGGTGACACTGTGCCAGCAGCGTGGGACCTGTTCCTCCTCTGTCTCCACCCAGGCTTCCAGCCCTGGGGACCAGCGTGGAGGGGCGGGGCTGCCCGATGTCGCCCCCTCCTGGACACCAGGCCAGCTTGCTACCAGAGCGAGTGGCGAGGGTTTCAACTTCCCCCTGCACCTGTCTTCTGGCACCCCGCCCCCCCAGGGTGAAGGCCGGGCTGCTCTGCCGCCCGCAGGTGCGCCTTCTGTGTGTGAGGCGCTGCCTCACAGGGCTCACGTACATATTTTTCGGATGTAGCTGAAACGATACCTGGAATGAGGCGTCTAGTGACGCCTCTTTCCTAGAAATTGAACGATAACGTGTCCTCTCGACACCAACCTTCTGTGAAAGCCAAACACGGTTTCCCAGGGCAATTCCTATTAGCGCCGCAGTGAAAAGGGGCTCGTTTTAAAATAGTTTCTCTGAGCACAATACCAGAGGCTGTTGCCATCGACAGGTTCTTTTGTTCTGCACATCTCTGAAAGTGGCTTCGTGCTCCTGTGTTCTTGCATAACACTAGCTCAGAATCCCGGCCTGCCCGAACAGGCTCCTACCTGATTAGTATGTTCAGAGCCGGGAGAGCTCCGAGAAAAGCCAGGCCACACCGTTCATTCCGAGGGGTAAACTGAGGGCCGCGAGGCGGCGGAGCGCCCGGGGTTACAGGGCATCACACTGGGAGGAGACCCCGGAGTTCAGGACCCGGAGGAAGAGAGCTGTGGGGAGACACGGGGGCAGGGCTGCGAGTTGGGGGAGCACCAGCTCCGGTGGCAAGTGCCGGGTGTGCCGCGTGACCCGTGCGAGCCTGCGCATGAGTGGCCGGTTAGCACGCACACTTGATCGGCAGCGCCCGCTTAGGGAGGCCTTGTCCTGCCCCAGGCCAGTTTGACGCCCCATTTGCCGGAGGAGGAGACCAAAGGTGTGAGAGGACCTGGGGCACCGTGTAGGCTGTGGCCGGGCAGAGGGGCTCCTGGCTGCTGCCCAGCAGCAGTCCCGTCCGGCCTGGGTTCTGAGGGGGCTGTGGGCTCGCTGGGCTGGTTGGGACTGGACCGGTCCATCTGGCCTGTCTCGCTGCCCCAATGCCCCCAGACGTAAGGGTCTGATGGCTTCTTCCTGTGCCTGTCTCTCCCTGTCCTTGTAAGGACACCGGCCATTTGAATCAGGGCCCACACCCTCCGGCGTGACCCCGCTGAACTCAACTGCACCAGCAGAGACCCTGTTTCCCAGGGAGGCCGCCCTCGCTGATTCCGGGATTAGGACGTGGGCCACTCGGCCTGGAACAGCCACGCAGCTTCTCCCCTTTCTTGACTGGGTGCTGTCTGTGAGTGGCTGGGATAGTCCACGCGAAAATCCAGATGTCTGTTGTCTTCTGGAGTGACAGCTGGCCAGGTGCCCCGTGCTGGCAGGGCGTGCTCCCCAGGCTCACCCCAGCCTCGCCTCGCCCCCTCCCTGGGCGCCGTGGATGGGGCCCAGTGGTGCCCAGCTAGGAGTGACTTTGCCCCTGAGGGTTGCTCTTGGCCACCAGTGGGTAGGGGCCAGGGATGCTGCTAAACATCCTGCAATTCACAGGGCCACCCCCACCACAAAGCAGTGCCACCCAAATGTCAACAGTGTCCGGGCCTGGAAACCCTGGATACATGTATCTTGGCATATGGCCGCCCTGTTACAGACTACATTTCCCAGCCTCCCTTGCAGTAGGTGTGACCATGTGATTACATTCTGACCTATCAGATGCCAGCCTCAGGGCTGTGTGCAACTTCAGATGAGGGTGCCTGTCCCTCTCCCTCCCTCCCCACCGTGGAGACTGTAGGCTTGAGGGTAGTGGCCTGGAGGTGGGAGCTGTCCACTGGGGACAGCCAAGCAAGGGTGGAGGTGCCAGGATCCTCGGCCCGTCGGGCGGCCATGCGGGTCGGGTCCAGACTTCCGCACGGGAGGGAAACCAGCCCGTCTGTCTGAGCGGCTGCGTTTGGGGGTCACCCTGTCACAGCAGCATCGCCTGCACCCTGACTCACTCGCAGCCCTAACCCTCAGGCCAGGCCCGGCCCCGCCCCGTGATGAGCGGCCGGTCAGTACGAGCCTCTCCGGGGCAGGAAACTTGAGAAGGAACCATCGCAGATCTGGCTGCGCGGGAGCCCGTGGTGTCCAGCTCCAGGACACACTTTCCGGGCTCCAGGCGGGCGAGGACCGCCAGGCCTGCCTTCCAGGGGCGCTCGGAGTCAGGCCCAGCACGGGAAGTGGGGCAAGCGCCTCGAGTCGGGGCGAAGCCCGTCTTATCCTCCCAAACAGGGCCGGGTTCTCCTCACTTTCCCACCTGGAACAATACCAAAGCCAGACAAAAGGAGAATGTCTCCGAATCCCCTCTGGCTCTGCAGCACAGGCCAGAATCTCAAACTGTGGGCAGGAAGTTGCTCTCCTTTACTTAGCCTCCTCCCGCCCCCCGCCCCAGGCATGTTCCCGGATCCTGGGTGGGCACCATACGAAGGGCAGGTCAGGCCTCAGGATGCAGAGGACGGCCCCTTGACCAACAGGCCGAGGCCGCCTGGTCACCTGCCCACTCAGGCACCTGTGCCACCCCTGCCCCCGGGGCCCAGCAGCGCTTCCCTGGAGCCCAGAGCAGGCAGCACCCAGTCTGGCATCTGCAGCCCCCGAGTGCAGCAGGGGAGGGGTCTGCGTCACTGTCTCCTTTCCCGGCCCTGCGCACAGCTGGTGCTTGGCGAACAGATGCAGCTGGGCGCAGAGAATGTGACTTAAGTGGGTGCTGTCTGTGAGCGGCTGGGATATTCCACGTGAAAATCCAGATGTCTGTTGTCTTCTGGAGTGACAGCCGTCCAGGTGCCCCCAGGCTGGGCGCTCTCGGGCCTTGACTGTCCATCCCCGAGGGAAAGCGGGAAGAAAACGCCTTCCTCGCAGAGGTCTTCTAAGGGAGTCCTTCTGCGTGCTGGGTGCCAGGATCAGGGGCTGATGAACACCGGGGCCAAACGGACAGGCTACAGGGGATCCAGCAGCTCCGGCCATGGGAAGGGCGTGGCTACCTGGGGGTGCCCGGAAAGACCATGGGGGGCAGGGGGAGGAGCCTCCGGCATCGAGCCCAGGGCCCCTGGGGGTTCTTCGTTAGTGTGGGTGGTCACTCTGGAGGCACCCAAGGCAGGCAGTGAGGTGGAACAGGCCAGGGGCCTGAGCCAGAGCCCTGAGCCGCCAGAACATTCCTTGGAGACCTGGCAGCCATGTCTGCCTGAGTTTCCTTCTCTGTCTGCAAAGTGGGGGTGTTAAGAGCACCCAACTCCCGGAGGGCCTGCGAGGAGGAAATGACTCGAGAATCTCAAACCTGCTGAACATCCTGGCCGCTCCCTGCAGAGGAGAGCCCTGGTGGAGGGCCAGGTGCAAAAGCCCCTTCCTTCCCCCACGCCAGCTGCAGCCCCCGCGTGTCTATCTGTCTCCCTCCAGGAGAGCAGCCTCAGGAGCAGGCACGAGGCCGGCTTCTCCGTCCACAAGGCCCGCACAGAGCCTGGCCCAAAGGGGCACCGGGATCATGTGTTCAATGTCAAAAATAGCCCGAGCCATCTATCCTAGGATGCAGTGGGCTGCCGGGAACACAGTGTGACCCCCGCTCCCCCGTGGGCCAGCCGAGGCTGGGATGGGCCCAAAGGGACTGAGAGAGTGGACCCCACCAGCTGGAATACAAGCGGATGGTGATTCTAACAGAAATAATATCAGCTCTGTTTTCCCGGAGCTTGCTAACTGCCAGCAATGGTAAGATCTGAGTGCTTTTTTATTAGAATTTTTTATTTGCCAAAGTAACTCTAGCTGTCAGAACAAGTTAAACAGTGCGGAGACATATAAAGAAAAAATCTCCCATCAGCCTTCCTCCGAGGCCTGCCTGCCTCCCACGAGCTGAGTCCCCAGGATGACAGGCGAAGGTGTCACCTGGGGGAGAGAGGCCCCGTCCATCCTTCCAAGGCTGTTGGGAGGCTCGGAGGGGTCGGGCCATTCGCCCGCGGCCTCCAGCTGGCGGGGGTGGTGGACCCAGCAGGATTTCGGCTGCATCTCCAAGCTCCGCTCGGAGTCCTGAGTTGCTCGGCTCAGCCTGGCTCTGCTGTCATCTCCTGGTGGCACCTGCCAGCCTGCAGGAGACATGTGTCCAGTAGGACCTGTGAGTCCTGTGTCTAGTTCACAGGTGGACGCACTGAGCCTCAGGGAGGGCAGGTGACTGGTCTGGTCACACGGTGACTGAGGCCAACACAGGACTGCAGGGACACCCTCCCTCTGTCCACAGAGGCTGGCACCCAGAGGTGCCCCGTGACTGTCTGCAGATTGAATCAATGACCGAACGGATGAAGGGCTGCCCACGGGGTGAGGCCAGGCCGATGAGGCCCAGAGGGCCAGGCTCAGGGGTCTGGGCAGCGGCAGTCCCTGGATGGTGGACCTGGTCAGACTTGGACTGGCTGGAGGGGCAGGCTGGAGGCAGGGAGCCGTGAGAAGGGAAGTGACACCCATGATGGGGAGCCGGCGTGATGCCAGCAGGCCCAGGGCTGAGCGTGGCACTCAGCTGCACCCCGAGACAGGCTGATCCCCCACTTTAACCTACTGCACTCATCGCAAACCCAAGACAGTCCCTGAAGCAGCTCTCTCAGAGGGCCTGGCGCCAGCTCCACACGGCTCCGCTGTGCCAGCCCAGCAGCACGCTCGGTACTGCAGTGGGCTCCGCCTCAGGCTGGTGCGTGGAGGGCCGGGCCCTGAGCCAGCGGGGCCTGGCCTCGTTCTGACAAGATGAAGCAGTTCTGGAACCCTTCAGGGAGGGGCAGGGAGAGAAGCAAGCCTCACTTTCCCTGCCTCATCTGTAAAGATAACATCTCAAATAAATAGGGGGGAAAAGCCCTCAGCTCAGCTGGATGGAGAAAACAAGTCCTCCCAGCCTGGAAGCTGGGAAGCCAGGCTGCTCGGCTGCTCCCACACCAGCCTCTGACAGGAAAGGGGCCCTCCCCCGAGCCCAGGGCCCCGCCCCACCGCTGCAGGCACTGGCGGAGGGCAGGACCGCAGACAGACACACAGCCACCTGCAGGCAGGCAGCCCAGCGAGGGCAGAGCTGGCATTTAGAACCAGCCCGTCCGAAACCCCATTGTACAGATGGAAACACCGAGGCTCAGGGAGACAGGAGCCTCTTCCGCTGTCAGAGCAGAGTGGGAGCCGCGCCCCCAGCCAACAACCCCAGCCTCCTCAGAGCAGAGCCAAATGGCCCACTGGGACCCGCCGCAGCCAGCACAGAGCAGGTGTCCAGGGTCGCGGAGGAGGCTAGGGACACGGAACACACGGGGGCCCCCATCTCGCCTTCAGGACCCCGCCCCTCCACTACGATTCCACTGAGGTCCCGCTGGAGGCTGTGAGCCCGTCCCGCTGCCAGGTGGAGACCCAGCCTGGGAGGTCAGGGAGGCCTCCTGGGGAGGAATCTCACGTGACACGTGTGGAGGGGCAGCCACACGGAGAGATGGGCCAAGGGTTGCCGGCCTGCAGAACCGCACCTGCCAGGGCCCCAGGGCCATGGCAGGCAGTGACATGTGGGCTCACAGCCTGGAGTGAGGGGGCTACAGAGCCATCTGAATGAGGCGGAGAGGACGAGGCAGGACCCAGCCAGAAACACAGGGAAAGATGCCGAGATGGTGCAACAAAAATACTTGCTCCCTGAAGCCTGGAGGGCGATCAAGGCACCTGTGTGTGTGTGTGCATGTGCGCAGCATTGTGCACGCAAACATGCGTGACACACATATGCACACGAGCACACATAATTTATACATGTGCACAAACATAGCATGTGCACACAACTATGCACATTTGTGTGGATACTGTGCACACGGGTGTGTGTGCATATGCATGAAGTGTGTGTATACACATGAAGGTGTATGGTGTGCAGATATGTGTGCGCGCACCTGCTGGGAGTGAACAAACATGGATGTGCACATGTGTATTTGTGTGATGCACCGAGTCATGCACATGTGCAGTGCCCAGTATGTGTGCATGGATGTGTGTGCATGAGTGTAGGCAAGCATGGGTGTGTGCACCTGTGTTGTGTGTATACACGTGGGTATGTGGATGTGTGTGGTGTGTAGATCCTGTGCGTGCGCATGCGCGCACAGCTATGGGTGCAAGGAGACAGGCTGAGGACCTTCGTGGAGCCCAGAGCGCCTCATCCCAGGAGGCGTCCGCAGCAGTCCTGTGCCCCAATGTCTCCCTGAGCAGCGGGGCCAGGACCCAATGTCCCCGGGTGTGGCCCTGGCTAGACCAACACCTCTGGGCCCCACTCGTCCCGGGGAGCGGGGGCTGAAGGGCAAGGGCGTTCCCCTTCTGTGTGGTTTCCTCTGAGATGTCCCTCTCCCCCGTGTCCCCCTGCCCAGCGCAGCCTGACTTCCCCCAGCAGCACCCGCCCCGCTATTTTTCCAGGTCCTGCCAAGCCCAGGCCTGGCCGTCAGTGACCCTCTGGGACAGGTGGTCTGTCCCGGGCCATGCCGTTCTGCTTGTTGAAGGATAACCAGGGACGTGCGTCAATGTCTGGGGTGAGGGGCCGCCCTGGCTGCCCTGGGGACAGCTGTGGTCCCGAGGCTGTGGCGCAGCAGGCAGGCCTGTGTCCCATGCAGCCCCGAAGCCCAGCCAAGGGCCTCTCTATCCCAAGAACCCCTCGGCGGCCCGGCTCTCCCCCGCCCCTGGACCCCCAGCCTACGGGAGGGGCGCTTCCTCCCACTCAGGCCAGGGCAGGCTGCCAGCAGTGCCAGGGCTGTGGCCTGAGGTCAGAGGCCAGCCAGGCATCCCTACGGTGTCTTGGCATTCCGGGTGCCCCGAGCCTGGCCTGGCTGGGTAACCGCTTCCTGGGTGGTGCCAAGTCCTATCTCCTTTGGGCCCCCACTGCTCGCTGTCCTTCTCCCTCCAATTCTTTGTGCTACACTCTCCCTGCTCGAGAACATGTGAGGCGTCGAGGGGAACCCCAACCCTGCATATTCCCGGCCAGCCCCCCAAGTGCTCCTCACGAAAGAACCCTGGTGGTCTGGAGGACCCCTATGGTTGGCTGGGTACTGGGAGAGGGAGAGAGCTCTCCACAACCTACACCAGATGTCGGCAGCTTCCCCTGTCTCCCTGTGCCTCCAAGAGAGAGCCCACCCCGCCCCAGGGTGCATGGCCCCCAGGGCTTCTCACTGCCCCCCAAAACCCCTTCATTCCCCAGATGCCCCCTCTTCCAGTCAGCCTTCAGGGAAACCTCACTCTCAGGCATTGACGGCATCCACCACACCCATCTCAGGGAGGACACAGGTGTGTGGGGTCTTCCCGGCAAAACCCACCCCCAGGTGCTCTGATCAGTGGCACCTTTAAGTCCCCAGAACCAAGAGGACCTTTCACAAGGATGGTGGCCTCCCACCTTTCCCGGGTCACACACCTCTCACCTGCACAGCACCTCAGTGCCTGGGATTGGCAACGAGGCCCAGCCCTTCTGGGGCGAGCCCACCACCTGCAACGCCTGGACTCCTGCCCCCTCTGTGTCACGTGGTTAACAAGGATACCAGGCTCCACTGCGGGCATCTCCACTGAGGCCTCTGAGCTCTCCTGCATCAGGCCGTTGGAGGCCCTGGGCGCTCTGAGAAGAGGCCTGAAAACCACCCACGTTTCTAGGCATTGCTGGGCGTTGGGGGTTGCTCCTGTCCCTCCCTGCTAGAAGTGTCCCACCTCTCCTCCAGCCCCAGGAATGACCGCCCCCGCAACCCCACCGTCTAAGGAGGCAGGGGGAGCAGCCGCCAGCCCCGTGCGGTTCTGAAAGAGGAAATAAAGCTCTTCCCGTTGGTCCCAGCAAGCATGCCCTGGAACTCTGACCTCTCCCTCGGGCTGCCGGGCGGCAGGGGCCGGCACTGGACTCGGGCAGGGGAGTGACAGTTCGCATCTGCGGAATCAGTGAACAGGAACACGCGACAGGGTGAAGCACATTACCCTGACCACTCGCCTCTACGCCAGCAAGAATGAGGCGCCCATGCAAAAACTCCCGTCATCCGGGCAATTCGGTTGGGGGTATTAGTTAGAGGTGGTGGTTTTGAACAACTCCCCACCCTTTAAAAGCAGAGCCACGCAGCGTGAGAATTAAACTTCAACAATTGCCAACATGGGTGCAGAGCTTGGGAGTCTGCCCGGAGCTTCCACAGTCGCCGCCGTCAAGATTAGTGCAAACCAAGGCCCGGGGTGCAGAGGTGGCTCTGCCTGGGAGCACTGACCAGGGATGCGGCTAGACCCCGCGCTCAGAGGACGGCCAGCGAGAGGCTGGCTCTCCAATCAGGCCGCGGACCCCAGCCGGCCGGTGCTGCGCGCGAGTGTGCGCGCCCGCGTGTGCGTGTGCCCAGGGTGGGGGGAGGTGAGGATGCTGCTGTCTGAGAGCTGGCTCCGGGAGCTCACCGCGCAGGCCAGCCGGCACTCAGCCCCGTCCCGCAGACTGCAGACGGCCCTGGAGGGGGCGCCCTCGCTGAGGGCGCGCGCCCCGCGCCACCGCCCCGACTCCTCCCCGGCGCCGCGCAGGCAGGTTCGCCGAGGCGGCCGCGGGCTCCGGCTCCCGGCCCGCTCCCCCCGGGCTGGCGGCGCTGGCCTGCCCGCCAGGCCGCCTTTGCCCGCCCGCGCCCCGCCCCGCCCCGCTGCGCAACTCTACCCAAGTTGGAAGCCGAGCCCGGGCGGCTGCACTCGCGCGGAGCGCGCGGCGGCGGCGGCGGCGGCGGCGGCAGAGGAGAGAAGGAGGCGGCAGTGGCGGCGTAGCTTGGGCGAGCGAGGCGGCGTCCGCACGGCGGAGCACGGACCGCGGGGGGCGCCCGCGCCGAGAGCAGCAGGAGGAGGGGCTGGACAAGAACGCGCGGCGGTGCCCTGCCCGGGAAAGTAAAGTTGGAGCCGGAGGCTGCGCGTGGGGACCCGGAGGAGCGGAGGCCCGCACCCCGGGGCGCCGGGCCGTAGCCGGCCGAATGGGAGGCAGAGCTCCAGGGCCGCCGCCTGCAGCCTGCGCCTCGGCCGGGTGCCGGGGCCGTGGGGCCGCTGGGGCCCGCCCGCTCGGGCGCCGCGTCGCCGTGGTCTCCCGGCTGGGGCGCTCCCCGTGAGCCGGGCCGAGGGCGGGGCCGCGCGAGGACCCTGGGACCTGCCCCCTCCCCCCCGCCGCCGCTTGCTCCGGGCGCCTCCTGCTCTGCACTAACGCGCGCGGCAGCTGCGGGGAGCCCGGCAGCCACGCTCTCCGGCGCGCCGCTCGCCCGCCGAGCCACCACGGCCAAGGGCCGGCTGCGGGGAGCCTCGGACCCCGGCGGACGCGCCCGAGGAGCAGGTGGCGATGCGGGCGCCGACCGAGGCTGGGGGGCTGCCGAGCTGCCGCAGCTGCGTCCTGGCTCCAGGCGGGACCGCGTAGCTCGCGGGAGGACCATGGCGTCCCCGGCGCTGGCGGCGGCGCTGGCGGCGGCGGCGGCAGTGGCGGGCCCCAACACGAGCGGCGCGGGCGAGGGGGGCAGCAGCGGGGCTGCCAACGCCTCAGGGGTCGCCTGGGGGCCGCCCCCGGGCCAGTACTCGGCAGGTGCCGTGGCGGGGCTGGCAGCGGTGGTGGGCTTCCTCATCGTTTTCACCGTAGTGGGCAACGTGCTGGTGGTGATCGCCGTGCTGACCAGCCGAGCGCTGCGTGCGCCGCAGAACCTCTTCCTGGTGTCGCTGGCGTCGGCTGACATCCTGGTGGCCACGCTGGTCATGCCCTTCTCGCTGGCCAACGAGCTCATGGCCTACTGGTACTTCGGGCAGGTGTGGTGCGGTGTGTACCTGGCGCTCGACGTCCTCTTCTGCACCTCGTCCATCGTGCACCTGTGCGCCATCAGCCTGGACCGCTACTGGTCCGTGACGCAGGCAGTCGAGTACAACCTGAAGCGCACGCCGCGCCGCGTCAAAGCCACGATCTTGGCCGTGTGGCTCATCTCGGCCGTCATCTCCTTCCCACCGCTCGTCTCACTCTACCGCCAGCCCGACGGCACCGCCTACCCGCAGTGCGGCCTCAACGACGAGACCTGGTACATCCTGTCCTCCTGCATCGGCTCCTTCTTCGCTCCCTGCCTCATCATGGGCCTGGTCTACGTGCGCATCTACCGCGTAGCTAAGCTGCGCACACGCACGCTCAGCGAGAAGCACACGACCGCGGGCCCCGACGGCGCGTCCCCGACCACAGAGAACGGGCTGGGGGCGCCGACGGGCGCTGGCGAGAACGGGCACTGCGCGCCCCCGCGCCGCCCGCGCGCCGACGTGGACCCGGAGGACAGCAGCGCAGCGGCAGAGAGGCGGCGGCGTCGGGGTGCGCTGCGGCGGGGCGGGCGGCAGCGTGCGGGAGGGGAGGGGGCCGCGGGCGGCGCGGGGTCGCTGGCCCCTGGGCCCGCGGAGCCGGGCGCGCTAGCCGCCGCGAGGTCCCCGGGCCCCAGCGGGCGCCTGTCTCGCGCCAGCTCGCGGTCCGTCGAGTTCTTCCTGTCGCGCCGGCGCCGGGCGCGCAGCAGCGTGTGCCGCCGCAAGGTGGCTCAGGCGCGCGAGAAGCGCTTCACCTTCGTGCTGGCTGTGGTCATGGGCGTGTTCGTGCTCTGCTGGTTCCCCTTCTTCTTCAGCTACAGCCTGTACGGCATCTGCCGCGAGGCCTGCCAGGTGCCCGGCCCGCTCTTCAAGTTCTTCTTCTGGATCGGCTACTGCAACAGCTCGCTCAACCCGGTCATCTACACCGTCTTCAACCAGGACTTCCGGCGCTCCTTCAAGCACATCCTCTTCCGACGGAGGAGAAGGGGCTTCAAGCAGTGACTGGCGGCCCCCCTCCCCCCGCCGCTCCGCGCGGCGGCTCTGGGCCGCCCCAGGAGGAGGGGGCGGGCAGGCATGGCTCCCGGAGGAACCTGGTTAGATTCCCCAGAGACCCAGGGATGAAGCGGCCTCCAGGGCGCAGGGCAGGCGCGAGGGTCTGAGACCCGAGGGCCCCCGGGAGCGGGGAGGAGAAGGGGAGACGCCTCTGCCTTCCCGTCTCAGCGAGGGGCCGCTTCTGGGGCTCCAGGCCGGGATGGCCTCCGCGTGCCCTGCCGGGTGTGGCTGTTCGGTCAGGTCTTAGACCGCAGCGGCATCTGCGACCTTCCAAACCGGTGAGGAGGCCCCTGGCGCACGCCGCCCCCCAGATTCACCCCCGCGAGTAAGGGCTGACTTCCCCGGAACCCAGAGGGGGTGGCGGTCTGGGGGGAGGACGCGGGCAGGCTTCGGTTCCTGAAAGTATTTACATGTTTGCCAAAAATGACAGTCCAAACTACCAAACTATTTTCTAAATAAACCTTTGTAATCTATGTGTGGGGTCACTACTTAAGCCGCCAGTTGGGGGTAGCTTCCAGACCCTCCCCCTGCCTAACCGCCGGCCCCCCAGGGTGAAGGACACCAGGTCGCCACATTCTACCCCTCCCCGCACCACTTTCATGGGAAAGGGGGGGTCGTTTTCTTTTGTAAAGCAAATGATTCACCTACGTGTCCGTTAGTTACACAGCTCAAAACCCTTGTGCTGTAACTGGCTAAGAGGAACCCTCAAATTGACTCCACACTTAGGTCCTGGAGGGCTGTCCCCTCTTTATCTCTATTCCTGTCCCCCATGGCCCCACCCAAGGCCTGCCCTGGCCGGGCAGCCCCTCCCTGGGGGGGGGGCGGGAAAGGCGAGCGGCCAAAATCGTCTCAGGCTGGAGTTCCGCCTGGTGGCGGTGGACCAGCCCTGCCTCCGGGCACGTTGTGGGTGGGCGCTTTGGACGGCGCGAGCCCACGGAGACCTGTCCAGAGCAGGTCTGGGGCGGTGCCGAGGCCAAGGCCGGCCTCCAGACCCTGTCACAGACCAGAGGCCTTTGCCAATGTTTTGCTGTTTTGAACAAGGAGACCGGAAAGCTATGGTGGGGTGGGGCGGTGGGAAAAAGCCTGCTTTGCTGGGGGAGGGGCCAGAGTCTGCTGGCCCCTCCCACACCCCTTCATTTCAGTTGCTTGCCCTGGCTCCCCCTCATGCCCCCACCCCCCCTACCCCCACGTCTGTGCTCACCCCACACTGAGGCTTGAGGAGGGTGGCCAAGAGAGACTGAAGTATTGGGGTCCCCTCCCCTCCCCCTGCCCCAGGCTCTGCCGCCTAGTCACGGAGCCTGGAGCTGGAATGGGGGTTGGGGGGCAGGAGCAGGATCTGGGCACTGTGTGGGGAGGCGTGGTTCCCCCCCAAAACAGGTGCATGCACAGACATGCACGCTGAGTTTGCACTGGAGGGACTCACGCTGTGGACCCCTGCTGGTGAGCAGGCCATCCTCCAGCCCCTGGGCACAGGGGCGTTTCTCATGGCCCCTCCCCCGCCGGCCCCTGCCTGCCAGCTCAGCTCTCTCCTGGATCACCACCCATTTGCCCTTGGCCTAGGGTGGCCACACATCTGTCAGGTGGGGTCAACCCAGGGTCCTTCCTTTCGTCCTCAAGCCCCCATCCCTTGGATCGGGGGCCAGGGCAAGCCTCTTTCCTGGCCCACATGCCTGGGCTGTCCCTTGGACACCCCCAACCTCTCTATGATGCCAGATCTCATCACCCCAAGTTATGGGTCCTCAGGACAGGCCAGCGGGCCAAGCCGCCCCAGACCGCATCCACACTAACTCATGGGGCACTCCATACCTGCTGAGTTTCGGCTCAGGGACAGGCCATGAAGCCCAGACCTGGGATGGAGGGGAGGGGTGGGCATGTCCAGCTCTGCAAGCCTGTGCCAACTGGAACATCTGTGACCTCTCTCCATCGGGTGGAGACCTGGAGGAGCACCCGTGTCGGAGGCCCGGCTCTGCCGCAGGATGGCTGAACCAGCTCAGCAAACCCTGGCCCTCTCCGGGCCTCCACGCCCCTCCTGGGGCCAGTGCTCGAAGGCTGCCAATCTTTGGTCAGCCTGCCAGCCAAACTGGGGCTCCCCAGGGGTGACTTCTCTTGAGAGGGCACATTGACCCTGGTGTTGCTTCTGACTGCAGGGCCCCCTCGGTGCAGCAGGGCAGGGACGCCTCGGCGGGGGGGCTCCTGGGGACGAACAGTCCCCCACGGGAGCGCTCTGCACAGCCTGCGGAAGCACGTCCATGCTCCCTTCCTCCCTGACCCAGGAATCACACCTTCCACGCTGTGGCTTGTCGCAGGGACTGCTGGCAGCCGGCGCCTAATCCCCCATTCAGCCAGCAGATGTTCTCCACTCGATCCTAATTGCTGCCTGGAGAGGCTTGCTTTTCAGCTGGATAAACAGAGACAGACCTGGCTCCCCCCCCACTCTGCCGCAGGGAAACGGGCCTTGCACAGAGTTTTGCTGTCTGCGTGGACGAAGTAGGGGCGCCGACACCCCGCTGGTGACCCCAAGCACTGGCTGCTCCCACCATGGTTCGGGGACCACCCTTCAGGGGGACTTCCCTGCCCTACAGAGCAGGGGCCTGACTTCTGCCCACCTGCCTGCTTTGGTGCGGCAGGTCCGTCCACCGCCGCCCATCTGTCCACACAGCACCCTCCTCCCCTACCTTCCCGTCTCTCCCACAGTGCTTGTTGTCAGCCCTGGCCTGCAGCTGCAGGAACTGAGGCCCAGAGCTGGCCATCTGGCCCAGGATGCACTGGTGTGAGTGGCCGAGGCTGCTGTGAACCCAGAAGTGTCCAGCCCCTGCCCTGAGACCCCAGCTCTGTGACCTGTGAGTGCGGGGCCTTGTGTGGGAGGAGCCTCGGCCCAGCCTGCCTTCCCACTGGGGGCCGCCCCTCGGGCTCGGGAGAGTTCAGGCAAAATTTTTAAAAACCTCTCCAAGGAGATCCCGGAAGGCGGACCCCGAGTGGGCAGACTGGCCTGAATGTGGAGCCGGCCCAAGTCCAGTGCCAGTGTGTCTCTTACGAGTTGTAAGTGGGCATACGTTTGTTTAAATTAATTCCTGTATTCTAATTTAATTGCTGAGTTGAAAGGGGAGGTGGGAAGAATCATCCCAAATATCCTGTACGGCTCAGGATGAAACTCAGAAACCCCCCTCGGAGCGGGCGGCCTGGCACACACGCCGGGGAGCAGCCCGGTGTCGGTCCAGCCCCCGGCCGGGGTGGGCGAGGGTGGGCGAGGCACTCGCGGTGGCACTCGCTGGCGAGGGGGCCGTCCTTGCCGGCTGTGCTGGCAGCCGGCTGTATTTTTATATCACATCCGTCGCAGGCTCAGGCACTCCAGCTCAGCATCACATCAAAACACACGGCGCGGCAGCCTGTCTTCAGTCTGGTTGGGCAGCTGCAGCCCTTGGTGGAGCCAAACCCCACCCCCATGGCTGTCTGCCCCCATCAGCGTCCCCCTACGCTGCCACATGCCAGGGGGCGGGTGGGGGGCAGCCAGGCTGAAGGCTGCAGGCCCCACGCCCCGTGTGGAACGCCGTGGGCACCTGGCCACGTGACAGCTCTCCCTGGGCGCTGGCAGGCAGCCTCCCCTGCTTGCCCGGAGGGCTTCCAAGGGGCATTTTGTGGATGTGGGTGGGGCTGACAGAGGGGGAGGGGCAGCTGAGGAGTGAGTGGGGGGAGCAAGGAAGGGCTACGGTGAGAGTCTGTCAGGAGGGCCCAGGGCATGGCGGGCTCTCTCGCCCCGATCGTCAGCCTCCACTGGACTAGCCGGGCTGTTAGAAGGGAAGGCAGGGGGTCTGCACACCTCGGAGGGAAGGCAGGGGTTCTGCACACCCTTCCCGGGCTGGCCAGGGCAGGGCAGGGCAGGGGCACAACAGGCCGGTGACTGCAGGCTGGCACATGGCTGTACCTCTGAAAGCTGCCTGGAGCAGAGTCGGCTGCCAACCCGGGCCCCCAAAAAGCCCTGGGGACCACGGCCGTGCTGCTTTCCTGCTGGAGGCTCTGTGGCTGCTCCCAGTAAGAGCCTCGGGGACAGTGTGCTTGCTCACTGTGTCGACACAGGGGCTCTCCGTGCGGGGGTGGGGGTGGCACTGGCCCAGAAAGCCTGGTTTAAAGGTGTTCTCTCTTGTGGCTGAGCACAAAATGCACCCGAGCTCCCTGGCAGTGCAGGGGAAAAGGGAAACAGGATCCACTCCCCCACTCTGAGGCCAAGTTGACCTCAGACACTGGGTCCTGCGGGCCAGCACTGGGCCCACCTGGAAGACCACTGGGCCCGTGCAGGTGCCTTCCCCAGGCCTCCATGGTGCGGGGAGCCTGCCTCCAGTAGGGTCTTGGGGACCGCAGAGAACCCTGAACGTTCACACAGCCCCCAGGCCCAGCCCCCAGGTCCAGCCTCCGTCCCCAGCTGCACCAGAGGGGGCCCTTTCTTACCTACTCCACCCTCAGCCCTGAGCCAGGCCCCAGCTGGGAGCCAGGAGGGCTGTGGGGCATGACAGTCATGGGGACTAAGGTCACGTGGCCCTGCTGCCTGCGGTCCCCAAACCCCGGTGCCAGAACAAGCCTGTGGGCTGCAAAGCTGCTGCTGCAGACCCCAGCTCCCTGCTGCCGGCCAAGCTCATGGGGCTCCTGCCTCCTTGGGTGCCCCTCCCTGTCCATGCCCTCGCCCCTGCCTTGTTAATCCATGCCTTGCCCCCTGCCAGGGGCACCTGTGGGTCTTACCTGGGCACCTCGCATGTGCCCCCCAGGACTCAGACTGAGCTTCGTCTGTGGAGAACCCTCGGAGCCCACAGACCTGCCTTCCCGGCCCAGGCCCGCTCCCCTCCTCCCAGTGCAGTGCCCAGCGTGGGGCAGGGTGGGGACCGGGAGACCATGAACGTCTGTCATCCTGGCCCGGTGGCCAGGCAGGGCGGGCCTCCCTGAGCCCCCCGGGGTGGCACACGGTGCCCGGACACTGTCACCGGCCCTGCAGGGGCCTGATGGGGCGCCCACCCCAGCTCTCAGCCCCTTGGGGAGAAGCTTTGCAGCTCTGGGACCTCGGGATTCTCCATGGCACATGTAGGGCAGGCTGCCGGATGCTGGAGCCTCCTGCCCCTGTCTGGGTGGGAGGGTACCCCCCCCACCCCCGCCACCCCATTTAATCAGCCCTTCACTGACCTGCAGTGCCTACAAACCAGAAGGACCAGCATGCAGCCTTCAGAGGTGGACTGGGCTCCTCCCACAGTTCTTGGGGTGGGGGGGAGAGAGAGGTGGGGAGGGTGGTCTGTTCAATCGCCCCTGTCCCTTCCACTAGAGTCCCAGTTTGGGGATCAGGAGGCCAATGATGACATACACGTGACTGAGCCCAGCAGCTCACGTGTGCCAGGGGCCCTCTGCGTGTCTGCTTTGGGCCAGTGCTCTGTGCCTTTGCCTCTCGAGATTCTGCAGTGTGGGCATGCACACTCCCATTTCACAGATGAGAAAAATGAGCTCCAAGGAGGGACTGAGGAGCAGAGGTGCTGCCTCGGAGCTGCCCACCGGGCCGCTCTCGGCTCTCAGCCTGCTGCCCTGAGTCCCGGACAATCCCTTGCTGTTGACGTCGATTGGCCTCATTTTACAGACAGGAAATAAAGCCTGGGGCGTGGATGGGACCTCCCTGAAGTCTGGCCATGCTCTGCGTCGGTTCCGCTGGCCTGCCTCCGCGCTCGTCACCCCTGCGACCCCCGAGATGCACCGTTAGTTACACCGAGGAGACCAGACACAGCCCCGGAGTCACCTGTGCCTTGCGTGGCCTCCCTGTTTGGGGCCACCGAGGAGACCAGACACAGCCCCGGAGTCACCTGTGCCTTGCATGGCCTCCCTTGGCTGCTGAGTTCAAAACGGTACAAATCAGGGGGTGTGGCTTCGTCTTCCTTAGGTCTTTCTAGAAACGGTTCCAGTAAGGAAGCTGCTTTCTGCAGATCGCCCCGCCCAGGGTATAAAATGCCAAGATGTTTGAGGTGAAAAATAATTCAGTTACCACTTCCTCGAGTGTGCTGCCGTCGCAAATCGAATTGAAGGCAAAGTCAGTGCTCGTTTAATTGGCTCCAATGAAGCCATTACTCAGAACGGGGCCGCGGGGGCTGCTTCCGCACGGACTCAGGCAGGAGGAAAAACACCGGAGCGAGGGTCTGGCGTCGGGCGTCGCGCCGGGGCCGGCAGCCCCCGGCACACCTCCCGGGGCCTCGCTGCCCAGGTGGGTGAGCCGTCTGGCCGAGGGTGGCCTGCAAACGCTGAGTCGATGCCCGGAGAGGATGGGAACCAACCACTGGCCGGCACTGCCCGGGAGCGCCCATGGCTGTCCGCCTCAGAGTCCGGGCCCACCGACGCCCTTAGGACGATGCGAGAACGGCCTCACAGGCCCCCTCTGCCCCTTGGCACCAGTTGGTTTGCCGGCTGCTGAGGCTGGGCGCTCAGTTCTCTTCTCTGTAAAGTGGGCAGAAGCAACAGTGCCCACCCCTCCCCTCACCCAGCTTCTGTGCAGGGCCAGTGTGGACCCTGGAGACCTTCGGGTCAACTGTAAACGCAGGAGTTCCAGAGCTCACCTGGGCATTTCCCCAAGGTGGGGGCAGACGTGGCCCCAGCTCTAGGTGGCCGATGGGCTCTGGGGCATTGGCTATAGGGGGAGGTGAGGGGCTTCCAAGCCCCGGGCACAGGGTCGGGATGACAGGCTGGCAGGCCTCCTCTCCAGTGGCAGGACCAGCCCCGTGGCAGGGGGGAGGGGCTCTGCGCAGCCGAGCCCAGCCGGGCGCGCTGGCCCTGCTCTAGGGACGGGTGGGGGTGTTCGGGCTGGGCCTCTGGCCTCGCTCAGGGCGGCTCGAGTCCACCCTTCTCTGTCCCTCCCCAGGCCCCGCACCGAGGCTGGCACGCAGTAGGCACTTAGTGAATGCTGGGAGAGCCCGCTGTAGACGCATCACAGGCTCAGCCTGCCCTCGGGGCGCCTCGGGTCAGACGGGGTGCAGGAGAGCGACTCCACAGAGTCCGTGTGACGGGGGCTCCTTTCCCTCAAACGGAGCTTACCGTGCCGCCCTCCCAGGTCTGGGGCCCCCAGGGTTAGTGCTCCTGGTCCACCCTCCCCCCGCCCTCAGGAGGAAGGTGCTGCTGCTGCACTCAAGCACCCACAGGCCACCTGGACCCATTTTCTGGTGGGGAGACTGAGGCTCGAGCACATTTCCAAGGCCACCCATCCACTCAGGAGCAGAGTCAAGGCCACGTCCCCTCCCAGCTCCTCCCGCTGGCTCCCCATGAACCAGAAGAGCACAGTGGGGTCATGGGGGGCTTGGAGGGCCAGCTGCCTGGCTGCGCCCCGTGCCCTCCACACTGGGGGCACGAGGCCACAGCAGGGGAGTGAGGGGTTTGTTGTAAGTAGAACAGGCTTCGGGCTGGGGGAAGCCCACGGGCCCCACATCCCAGCCCTGGGCAGTCTTCCAACCCCGGGGCCACCCACGCCCTCCCTCTGACCCACCTCCGGTGATGGAGCTCCCCACTTCCCCACACAACCCAGGCCTCATACGCCCCGCCCCGACGTTTGGGGGGTTTCCCGTTCTCTGAAGAGGAAAGCCCTGGATGTCAGGATAAACTTCCAGGGAACCTTTCGGGACTCGCGGAAAGGCGGCCGCATCTGCCCTGTCTCTTCTCACTCACTTTCTTTAAACACGTGTGTGTGGGGGCCCTGGTCTGGGAAGGGGGCACGGAGCCCATGGCTGTCCCCACCAAGCCACCGGGGCCACAGCCACCGGGAGACCAGGGGGATCAGACCCTGGGAAGGGCCAGCTGGGATGTCAGCAGGACTTAAATGCCGGGCAGCTGACCAGGGGGAGTGGACAGTGACCGGGGTGGCCAGGAGGCCTGAGAAAGCCCTGAGCTGGGGTTGCCCAGGTGTCAGAGATGTTGTGGGCGGGGCCCCGCCACGTCCCCCTGATGAGACCCTGCAGGAAGTTACTGCCTTCCTGTAGTTGCTGCTGTCCCGGTGGGAAAATAAGGCACATGGGTGGCCACTTCTTTAAAAACCATCCATTGAGCCTGGCTGGTGTAGCTCAGTGGATTGAGCGCAGGCTGGGAACCAAGCGGTCCCGGTTCAATTCCCAGTCAGGGCACATGCCTGGGTTGCAGGCCGGGTCCCCAGTGGGGGACATGTGAGAGGCAACCACACATTGCTGTTCCTCTCCCTCTCTTTCTCCCTCCCTTCCCCTCTGTCTAAAAATAAATAAATAAAATCTTTAAAAAAAAAAAAAAACCATCCATTGAGCGTCCACAGCCCACCTGACACCTGGTCAGCCACAGAGGGACACGCACTGCTGTCCCCGCGGAGTTGGCAGTCGTGTGGGGACAGGCGGCGGCCACAGAACCGCAGGAGCAACTGTAACAGTGGGGACGGCGGTGCGCGGTATGCAGGTGCCTGACCCTGGGGTGTGTGTGTGGGGTGCAGGTGTGCAGCTGATGGCGAGTCTCCTCCTGGCACATTGGCTGGGGACCCAGTCACCTGTCGACCGAGCAGCCGGCCCCCTGTGCCTGGGCTTGGTGCTGGGTCAGTGTCCTGGGCCACCCTAGCGGTCCCTCCGACCGGGACTTACACAACAGAAATTGTGTCTCCTCCCAGCTCTGGGGGCTGGAAGTCCAAGGTCATGGCGTGGGCAGGGCCAGCTCCTCCAAGCCTCCCTCCCTGGCGCTGTGATGGCCGCCTTCCCCTGGGTCCTCGTGTGGTCCTTCTCTGGGCGTGTCTGTGTCTTAATCCCCTCTTCTTTCAGGGACACGGGTCAGACTGGGTAAAGACCCCCTAGTGACCGCACCATAACAGTCTCTTAGACCTGACTTTCCACCATGGTCCTAGGGTTAGGGCTTCAACACGTGGACTTTGGGGACACAGTTCATCCGCAGCAGAACCCAGTCCATTTTCTGACACCGTGCTTGGTCATGGGACTGACATGGGCCGGTTCCCGCCTTCTCCTACCTCAGTTTCCCCAGCTGCAGCCCGCGACCTGTCCAGTCCCCATCTCATGGGGTCAGCCCTCAGGGGCAGTCGGGCTCCATCAGCGGCTGCTCTCAGTCCACATCCCGACCCTCCAGGGTTGGGGGGCTTGGAGCTGTCAGGCAGCCCCCCAGACTCACAGCTGGAGCACGTGGGGCAGGGCCACGCCCACGTCCCGCGCTGATGGGCAGAGGCTCGGGAATTCCTCGGGCCCTGGGCGTGGGGTGTCCAAGAGATGCTGGTCCCAGGGCAGAGGACCAAAGCAAGTGCACGGCCCACAGGCTGCGGTCCCTCTCCTTGCTCCCTCGGTGGTCCTGCCCCACGCGGGACGTTTGTTTTTAATGCTTGTAACACCTTTGTTCGTGACAGCCAGACAACTGGAAACACCCCGAAGTCTGCCACCTGGAAAGTGCAGAAACGAGCGGCGGCGGGTCCACACCGCGGAGAACCACTCAGCAGGGCGCGCTCTGGGCGCCTGCGACACGGACGCATCTCGGAAACATCGCGAACGCGCGTGGAGCTGCGCTCAGAAAGGCGCCATGTGCTCCATGGTTCCATTTACGTGACATTTTAAAACAGACTTTAAATTTTACAGCCGCTCCGTTCACAGCACCATCCAGCAGAAAGTACAGTATGTGCCCATGTGCCCCTTAAGCGCCAGCTAACGTCTCCATCTGTAAATGGGGGGCGCGCACCCCGCAGGGAGCGGCGGTGGGTGTGGGGTGATGTGTGAACTGTGAAGTGCTGCATCCCAGGCCAGGGTGAGTCTCAGAGGCTCCACAGACACGTGGCGGAGGCGGCCGGCCGGCCGGCCACCAGGGTTTACAGACAGTGGGAGGGGCTGGCTTTCGAGCCCCATCCAGAGGCTTCTGGAAAGCTGCCACTGGCCAGAGAGGGATCTTCCAGCCCGATTTGGCTTCCTGCAAGGTTCATCGTGGCTGTAATGATGGAAAACTACCAGCCAGTTTGCAGGGCTCCAGCAAGACCCGGGTGCCCTTATCTCCCATCAGCGAGCGGAAGCCTGGGCAGCCAGGCCGCGCCAGGAGCAGGTGAAGACAGGCCCTTTCGCTCCTGGAAAGCTGGGCACAGCATGGCCGCACCGACGCCCAGCGGCTGAGGGCAGCGTGAGGGCTGGACTCCTGCAGGTCCCCACCCCGCACGGCCGTGGGCAGTGTGCCAGGAGCCTGCAAGACGAGCATGGGACAGCCTGTTCTTGGGGACGGGGCTTGGGTCCTGCTGCCGCCTCTCTGCACCTCCCTTTATTTCCCTTGCTGAGCGGATCTCTCCAATGGCTGCGTTGATTCAGCGCCTCCGACAGGCCAGCAGCACAGAGACCTGTGTCCACCTCATCACAGCCCATCTGAAAGCAGAGGAGGCGAGTTGGGGTCCCCAGGGCCAGTCTCTGCTAAAGCTGGGGTTTGAGCCCAGATCCCAGGGCCCGTGCTCCCAGGTGAGGGGCACCGAACTCCTGCCCCTCATGGTGAGCCGAGGATCACCCTCCGGAAGAAGCAGGTGCCACAATTCCCTGTCCCTTGGCAGGGCTGCCAACTTGAGGGCCCGGGAGGCCACTGCAGGGGGGGGAAGCGGCTGGCCCCAGATCCACATCCTGGAGCCGCCCACTGCTGTGGGGTGGGGTCTGAGCTGCTGCACTTTCCTGGGGCGCCTATGGCTTCTGTGGCACAGGCCCCCGGGAGAGCACGGGGTGGGGAGCCCAGAGCTGGCCACTGGCTGAAAGGAAGGGTTCTGTGTGAGCCGCGCCTCAGCCGATGCCTGCCGCAGTCTAAGACGAGAAGCTGCAGGTGTGGGTGACATACCTGGACCAGGAGTGGATGTCACCAGGCCTGTCTCCATGCAGCCCCTCTCTGCTTGCCTGCCTTCCCCTGAGAGCCCCCCACAGGGGCGTGACTCCCTCCCAGCTCAGCAGCCCCAAGAAGGGGTTCCAGGTCAGGTCCCACGTGCAGCCTGGAAGCCAGGAGGGTGGTCAGCCCCTAGTGGGGATGGGGACAATGCTACACAGGGAGGTCAGGTGCTCTGGCTAGGTGGGAGGTAGGACAGACCCGTGGTGGGGGCCCTGCTTCGCCCACCTCCTCCCTGAAGCCCCCCAGCCTCCAGGCAGCTGCAGGCTGGCCGCTCCCTGGGCCTCAGATGTCCTTGCCCTGTGGCAGGCGCCCCTCCTGGGCAGGGGTCTGCAACCTTCCCCGGTAGAAGGCTCAGCACTTCTGCTCTGTCGTTGCCCCTGCTTTGCCAGGAGAAGGTTCTTCCTCGGTCCACGATGGTGAGCAGCTGTCCTGCTCCCAGGGCCACTGCTGAGGACCCCCTGGGGGACCCCGCCCACCTGCTCCCCACTCTGATTTCTCCGAGCCCACTGGGCCCGTGTCCTTGCTCGGCCCTGGGCTGAGGCTGCTGGAGGCTGGGCTCCCGGCCACATGCTGCCCCAGTCTGGGGACCCCCAGACCTCCCTGAAGTGAGGCCCCGCGGGGCTGACACCAGCTCCCAGGGACACACGCTCCATTCTGAGCGACGGGAGCGGCTTCTGACCCAGCGGGTCCAACACCGACAGAGGAAAGACTCCCGGGGTTTGCTGTCCCTCGGCACGGTCCCCAGAACATCGTCCCTGTGGCTCAGAGTTGGCTTCTCTTCCTGGGGGCGGAGCGGGGGCGGGGACAACCCACTGATTCCGCCTGCCACCCAATCAGTTTAAACGGCTTTCACGTAAACCCCAGGAAGGGGGCCCAGGGACAGGCTGGTGACAGCGACTCGGAGCCTCACGCTTGCTCCTCAGCATCCAGAGGACCCTCACCTGCTCGCACGGGGCTTCTTTTTTTCTACTTTTGCAAAACTGTGGTAAAAGGCACATACCGTGACATTTACCAGCATGACCACTCCTGCGTGCCCAGCCCGCTGACAGTGAGCACGCTCACCAGGCGTGCAGCCGCCACGCCACCCATCCCCACGTCTCCTTGCGTCCGCAAACCCACAGCCCTGTCCTCACCCCCGCCCCGGCCTGGGCCCCCACCCCCACGAGGCAATCTCTTTCTGGGTGATTCTGACCCCTCTAAGTCAGCACACGGCATGTTTCTTGTGGCTTTGAGCCAAGGGGGAGAGTTTTAAGACAGGAGGTGGGGTTGGGGCTCAGGGGTGCCCCACGTGCTGGGCCCCTTGTGGCTCCAGCTCACGGCTGGTGTTGCTTATGTGGTGGCCCCAGGTGACCCGAGCAGCACTTTGCAAGAGTGGGAACAGGAGCCCCCACTTCACAGGAGAGGCAGGGAATCCGGCGGCACTGCTCCAGCCAAGACGTGGATGTGGGAACCCCAACCTGTCCAAGCTCCCCTCCTCGGCCTCCCTGTCTTCCTCTCCACCTTCCCTTTCTCAGTGGAGCTGGGATCCTGAGGCCCCCACTCCAGGGACCGGGAGCCCAGGCGGCCCCTGTCTGCCTGCACCTGCTGTGTGCATCCCCAGCAGCTCCGCTGGGGGTCGGGCAGTGAGCACAGGGACCCCCCTCAGAAGGTGTGGGGGCTCATGAGCACGGGTGCGGGCATCTGAGGACTTGGTGCGTGGGGGGCGTGTGGGGCTGAGAACAGCGGGGTCGGGCCGGCGGCTGGTAGGCCTGGCACAGCCCTGGCCCGACAGCCAGCGGCGCAGCCCAGAAGTGGGCCCGGGGCAGCGCTGCCTGCATTCAGCTCCCCAGGTCCAGCCGCAGGAAGGAGCTGCGAAAGCCTGTTTGTGGCTTTTCCAGCCCAGACAAAATCAATACATTCTGGAAACATGAGGACAGCTAACCTTTGAGATTTCTAGCAAACCTTCAGAGCGTCGGCTAGGTTTGGGCTCTGGCTCAGAGTGAGGCTGGGTGTGGAGGTGCTGGGAAGCCCCTCCGAACAGGCACCTACCCCGTCCCAGATGCACGGAGCTGAGGCAGACCCCCGGGCCGCCGAGGGGTGGGCCTCCTTTGGGCGCTGATGCCAAGGCTCTGCCCACGAGCGGGCTCTCTCTGTGAGCTGCTTATGGCTTCAAGGCTTTAGCTTTCCTGCTAGAAGCTCTCCAGCAGCACTTCCAGATGGGTAAACCGAGGCTGGAGAAGGAGAGGGGCTGGGCTCCACTCCCGGCTTCCTGCCTCGGGCATCCCTGCGGGAGCCGGGGCCCCCCTGGACCCATGTCGCTGGTATCCCATGATGCTCCAGGCCATGCTGGAAGCGGGAGCCAGTGTGGTTCTGTGCCCCCGGGAGGCACATGTGACAGACATGTGGAGCATGGTGGGGGAAAGCAGGGCTCCATGGGGCGTGGGTGTGGCCGGGCAGTGGGCAGCCCAGCCAGGACCTCCCTGGGTCCTGGGCCCCTGTGGACGCTGGAGACCTGAGGACATGGGAGGCCCCACACCCCAGGGTTACACAGCTGGGCTCCTCCGTCTACCCACCTGCTCAGTGCTGGCTCCTCCCCTGCCCCTGCCCAGGCTCCTGACACCACCTCTAGGAAGTCCTCTGTGAGCCCCAGGAGGTTGGGGAAGTGTGAGCAGGAGGTAGGGAGCTCCGCCAGGACCTGGACCTGATCGAGGGCAGGTAGAAGGAGGAGCCGGCAGAGGCCAGTATGCTCAGGGCTCAGGAGCACACAGCTGGTGGAGCCCCCATATGAGGCGGTGGGAGGGGCAGAGCCACACTGTGCGGGGGGCCAGGGCCATGTTAGGAGTGGTGTCTTTCTCCAGAGGAACGAGGGGTCCCTCAGGACGGGGGAGCAGGGGTCAGATGTGTGCTGCCGGTGGTGGTGGGCTTGCCCCGGGGTGGATTCAGCCGCTGAGAGGGATCCGGGCGGGGGTAGGGGGTGGGGGGCGGCATTCTGATAGGAAGAAAATGGGGTGTGTGGCAGAGCCAGCAGAGGAAGAGTGTGCCTGAGGCTGGCCCCCTTCTGGGGCGAAGAGGCAGAGGGCGACTCACTGGGCTGCCCGACTCTGGGGAGGGACAGCACCCTCCGCCCGTGAGGGGGCCACACGCCCCGCGCTCAGATCCCTGCACGGCTGCCTGTGTCCTTGACCCAGGCACACTGCCCCACACTGCCAAGCACGGGTCCTCTGGCCAGCGAAAGTGTGGATGGGATGCGTCCCACTTGGGAACACCGCTCTGGGTTCTCCGTGGGGTTCATTCCCTCAGTGACGGCTCGCGCGCTGGCCCCCACCCTGGGACCAGCCACCCGGAGGCCGGCCCTGTGGCTTGAGTGGGGAGCCATCGGCCTGGCTCAGCCTCAGCTGACCGCGGCGTCTGGCTTCCCTGTGACACAGCCTTCTCGGCAGGGCAGCGGGACGGTCACCGTGGGGTGCGGCGGAGCACTTGGCATTGCGCCCGGCACGATGTCGGCGCTACTCGAAAGCAGGCGCTACTTTCCATCTGCCAAGGTGTCCGCCTTGGCGTGCGTGGTGGGTCGCCCGGGGCAGACAGCCGTGGGGACCTAACTTCCCAGCCTGCGCCCCCAGACTGGCCTCCGTGGGGGGCCGACAGACGCGCGATGAGCTGTGCTCAGTGCCTTGGAGGAATTCCGGGTGGAGCGGAGTGAACTGCCCTTTTTAATGACCCGGCGGCTCGGAGCCTTCAGCGTGCTGACGCGCACCGTCTGCTTTCGGGGAGACCGTTTCCCCGAGCGTGTGGCCTCGGACATGTGTGTGCCTGTGTGTGCGACACCTGTGCCCCGTTGGTTAACTTTGACTGGGACTGTGTCCTATGAGGCAGGGCCACACCCTGCGGAGGGGCCCTTTCCTACCTCAGGGGACCCAAGCCGGTGGGGCGCTGCGGCGGCGCCGGCGTGGAGAAGCGTGGACAGTCCGCGCAGCAGCAGCTACTGTCTCCGCAGGATGGACAGGGACAGGGGAGCCAGGTGGGGGCTCTGGCAGCCTCTGGGGAGAGTCCTCCGCAGGAGGGCAGGCAGCAGGGAGGGATGGAGGGGTTCTGGAAACCAGAAGGTGGGGACGTGGGCGGCCAAGCCCCCGGAACGGAGCGGGGGTGCCCTCCAGAGCCCAGGGTGGAGGGCTGGGCTGGGCTGGGCTAGCCCGTGTGACTGGTGGCAACCAGGAGCAGCAGACGGATTGGGGGGCACCATGGGCATGTGGGGAACATCTGGGAGACAGGGTGGGGAGGGGCTTAGACCTCCCGGATGCGCGCTAGGGCAGGCGGCCATAGCGGGAGGGAGCCAGGCCAGTTCCTGCCTCCGGGAGCCGCCCAGAGCCCGAGGCCACCAGACTCTCAGAGGTATGGCTGGTGCCCTTGCCCGTGGCTGGTGGCTCCAGCAGTGGCTAATTGGATCTGGGAGTCTGGTGCAGCTGTTCACAGAAAGCTTTTCGTCCCTGGGATGGGGTGCAAATTGGATTTGGGGCTCCTGGCTGGGAGATGCTCCCTGATCCTGATGCCCACCCTGCTCCGCGTGGTGGCTCAGGCCGCCGCCTCACTGGGACGGGTCACAGGTTACTCGTCCAGCAAACCCCCGGCTCGGCCCAGGTCAGCACCAGGGGCTCAGGCGTCTCTCATCTTGAGACAAATCGGTTTCGCTTCCACGGGCTGCGGGGCTCTGGGATGGCCCTCCCTGGAGGTCACGGGAGAATGTTCCCCGCTGCGGTGACTGGGTCCGGATGGGACCGCGTGAGGCAGACCTCTGGGGGCTGAGCTCCCGAGGGGCCCCTGGCGGGAATGATGGATGGTTTCACAAACTGCCCACAAACACCTGCGCTCACAGAAACCCGTGTCCACTGAGCTCTGTCACTGACCCGACTCCACCCTCAAACTGAGGGAGATAAGGAGAAACTGGGGTTTGGGGCCAGCAAGTTTTGGGGTGTTCTGTCACAAAGCAGCACATAACTGAAATGCCCCCAGTGGCCCTGGCTCTGCCCTTGGGGCCACACAGAGCCCGCTCCCTGCGCCCCATGACCACAGCCCTTCAGAGGTCTGCGACGGTGGCGGGTCCCCCGGGCCTCCCTCTTGGTGAGACAGCCCTGGAGCCCACAGGCTTCCACCAAGGGTCCTGTCACGGCTAGCGAACCACTCTCATAGGCCAAAGGGATCCTCCACCAGCCACAGCCCACCCAGGAGGCAGCAGGCCTGCCCACTCCTTGTCCTCAGACACGGTGCCCCTATTGATGTGACCAAAGATTAAATTCACCTTCAGTTAACCTCATCCTGGCAGCTGCTCACACTTACACCCCGCAGATCCTTCCCAACCGAGCAGGCTCCAGAGCAGTTGCCATGCTTTTCCTGGGAACCCTGGGAGACCAGCTGGCCACCTACACAGGCCCCCCCACCAAGGTTTCAGAAGCCTGAGGTGAGCTCCGGTGGCTGTGCTGGGGGCAGGGCCCCTCCCTCTGTCAGCAGGGCGGCGCTAATGAGTGAGTAGGTGGCCCCCAGGTTCCTGCTTCCGAAAATGCCCCCCAAGCAAAACCTGATGCAACCAGAGACAAAGCAATTTGTCACACGTACGTGATATATTTTTAAAAACAATTTCAGGTTTTAAACAATTCACTGATCTTTCTGTCACCCATCTCAAAAATACCAGAGAAAAAAGAAAAAAAATACATATTCCATAATTTTAAAATTCAAAATACTTTCTCTCCCAGGGTTTGAATCACCGCTCCCCAATTCAAACGTGGGTTTTCTGCGAATGTCTCGTTCCGTTAACTATTTTTCAGCCGGGGGAGCGAACTGCAGCCCAAGGCTGTTTAGAGAGCAAACTCCACCATGGGAGATGCCGAGCAGGCTCTGGCGCTGGCAGAGCAACCAACCCTCACTGCGGCGGAGACCCTGCCGGCCGGCCACTCCGTCCCCAGCACAGGGAGGTGACTGGCTGATCAAATCAACCCCGCCCATCCTCAGCTGCCCCCCGGAGACCACCGAGTCTTCGCAATTTCCAGAAAAACGACAGGAGACTGTTCACGTGCTGATCGCGGCTCCTGGCTGAAGGCTCCTTGCCTGTGGAATTGCAGCAGAATGAACGAAGAAAGGACATGGTTTTAAAGAGAGAGGCAGGAGGGTTTCGCCGCTGGTTTCCTGAGGCCGACACTCAGAGCAGATTCGGTGGCGGTGGCACAGGTCGCGTGCCACGCGAGGTGTGGGACCGTGGCCGCCCCGCACGTCAGTGTCCCTGTTTCCTGGGTCGGGTGGACTGTGCTCCTTGGTTTAACTGGAATCTGGTCCTGGAGAGTGAGTTTCCCTGACCCCTTTGGGACCCTGGAGATTTATCCTTGGTGCAAATTTCAAACGTGAAATTAGAAGTCACTCAAGTCATTACTCCCCAGCATCTGCGAAAGTGTCGGGCGGGGAGTGCCCCCGCCTCGGGACACACCTGAGGGGAGGAGGGGCAGGCAGGGCCCGTCCACAGCGTGCCATGAGCCCGGATCAGGGGCTGCGTCTCCTCCACCTGCCCGCTCCCCGCAGCTGCAGCTCCAGTGGCCCACACCTGTGTGTGTGCGCATGCGTGTGCTGGGGGGTGCTGCGTGCCAAGGGGACTCTGTGGCAGAGCACGTGTGTGTGTGGGGGGGTGGATTATTCTCCACCTGGTGTCTGGGAAGGTCCCTCCCCATACAGTGTCACTGGAGCAGAGGACGGGTAAGCGACCGTGCGAGCTACCATGACATCACAGGGGAGTTTCAAACAGAGGGGTTGGCCTGTGCAAAGGCCCTGGGGCAGCCATGTGCCAGTGCTGCGACGGAATGGCAAGGAGGGTAAATGGGGGAGGAGAGGCAGGGGAAGGGGCGGATCTGCTGGGACTGCCGGGCCCAGAACCTGCCCGATCAGACACCTCGACTCCCGGCACCAGTGCTTCTGCCAGAAATGAGACCATGCCCTGCAGTCACCAAAGGGGTGGGAAACGGGAGACCACTCCCTCTGAGTCTGCCCTGCCTCTGGGCGGTGCTGTCCAGGGTGCTGGCTCGGCAGGCCCTGGGCGGGTCCTCGGCGGAGGCCCCAGGAGCAATGCTGAGCTGTTCCTGTGTGAGTGTGGCCAGCGGTCAGCGCTGGTCCATGGGGCGCCTGACCTTCACTCTGCTTGGATGCCCCCAAATACACTTTCTCTTGGCTCTCAGGTGCCCCCATGGGTGGCTCTCGCAGTCCCTGGCTCCCCGCCTCCTGCTGCCCCTCAATGTCTCCTTGGTCCCCCTCTGATTACACCTTGTCCCCACCCCCATCCTGGGGAGGTCTACACCCCCACTCCCAGGGTTTAAATACTGACTGTCCATCGTGATCTCCCAAATTCACATCTCCACGCGGGGAGCTGCCCGACTTGTAACCCGAGCCCACTGCCACTCGCTACCCCTCGTGGTACCTGGGGGCTCTCAGATCCCCCCTTAGGCCCCAACTGCCCCGGTTGAGTTGACAGCTACCCTTGGACTTGCTCACGTCCCTGAGGTCTACTTTACAGGAAGGACGAAGCCCTCTGGTTTCCTTCTGCAGAGAAGGGTAGCACCTGGTGCGTCTGGGTGAACCCCCATGGACAGACTCTGCCTGCCCACCCCCTTGGTGGCAGGATACCCCCAGCACCCCGATCTCTCGTAGGTGAAAGCAGGGCCGCGCCGGGTGCACCAGGGACAGGGCGATGGCCAGCGGGGCTGTCGGGCAGCGGAGGCCTGCTGTGTGCCAGGCGGGGTGCAGGTCGGCGCATCTGAACAACTGCAGGGCCGGCGCGGGGGACCCTGCTGCTCCCTGCACCGCGCTGCCCCTGGGGTGGGGGCTCCGTGAGCGGGGGGGGGGGCCCTTGGGGCTCACTGGGCCGCCACCTCTGATTGCGTTCTCCGGTGGAGCCCTACATGTAGGAGTGCCGGGTTAGCAGGGAGAGAAAATGCTGAGGTTTTAAAATGCATTTTGCCAACTTCTTTCCCCAAAGGCTGTGCAGCTTCAGCGCCTTTGTTCTCATTGCTCGTGGGGTCGGCGGCGGCTCGGTCGCAGGTCCCACGGCTAGAGCAAAGGCCACAGACGCCGATCACTCACGGTCCTGGAAGCTGGGCGTCCACCATCGGGTGCCAGTCCGGTGGGGACCCTCTCCCTCCCTGGCAGTAGACTGCGGGCCTCCCGCTCTTTCCTCACTCGTGGGAGGGGCCGGGAGCTCTGGGGGGACTCTCCGTGGGGGCACTAATCCCACCCGTGGGAGCCCCGGCCTCAGGGCCTGAGCACCCTCACACCACCACTTTGGGGGCTAGGGTCTCAACACAAGAATTTGGGGGAAACATTCACATTCTAGCATCAAGTTTCGTGTTGTGTTTGGCCATCGTGTGGGTGGAAAGGGGGACCCCGCGCCCGTCCTTGCACTCGTCTGACTCGCCGTCCCCTCCTGTCCCCGCAGAGTAGCTGCCGCATGAAGCGCAGGGGTGTGCAGCCTGCTGGCCCTCCGGGGGCGTCCTAGCACCCCCGGGCAGCTGGCGCCACATGCTTCCCCCCCGGTGCTGGGCCACGGGCAGGGATGGACAGAAGCAGGTCCCTGGTGCTGGCCCCAGGCCCCAGGAAAGGGACAGGAAGTGGGGACGCCCCACTGTGGCCGGCTGCCCTGGGGAGGGTGCTGGATTTTGGGGGTCCCTCTGTGGGCAGCCCACCCTCCCCACGCTCAGGGATGCACGGGGCCACCTGCCACAGCGGCAGGCAGATCAGGTGACTCACGCTGTGCTATTTTTGAGCAACTCGAAGGCTGGTGAGGAAGCTGCCTGACAGCGGCAATTAGCCCCCACACCTGCAGGGAGCCGCCTCGTGGGGCGCCCCCAGGTGCCGGGCCCTGGAGCCCCAGCTGCGCATGGCATAGGAGCAGCCCTCCTGCCGGGCCCAGCGAAGGCCCCGGGGCCTCAGAGCAGCTGGCCTGCTGCTGGACAGCCCTTCTCACTCACCCCCTGCCCCCCAGGGGAGCCCAGCTATCCCCTTGACGGGCACCAGGCCCCAGAAACCAACTGCCACCCGCCATGTCAGCCTCCCGGCCGTGGGGAGGAGCCCCCTGCCTGGCCCTGCACCCACAGCCCCGCCCTGGGCCCAGGGACGCCCTCGCCGTCCCAGCTCTGCCAACCCAGGCCGGTGTGCCAAGTACCCCCACAGACCGCCCCCACGGCCCCCACTCCCTGCGGTCAGAACCAAACCAGGCCTCCCCAGAGGGTGCCGCTCCTCGCAGAAAACGGGACAAGTGGGGGGCAGGTGGGAAGAAGCGTTATTCTATCCGATCCCCCCTGAAACATGCACACATGTGCACAGAGTGCACACTCACGTCCCACCACGTGCACACGCAACGGTGCACACATGTGTACCACACATGCACACACTTGGGCACACAGGCACACTCACACACCACACCCCCACCGGGCACCTGCCCGTGTGTACACAGACCCACCTCCACGCCCTGGGCCCTTCTTCAAGCTGGTGAACCCCCGCCTGGCTCGGACCCTGGCGGACGCCAGCCCTCCCGGAGACCTCGGGCAGCGAGTCCAGTTGGGCCTGAGACCAGAACCGCAGAGCCCGGCCCTCCTGGAGCCGCCTCCCTGCCCCTGCCCGGGCCTGCAGCGGCCAGGGTGGGGGGCCTGGTGCAGGGGCGGGAGGGGCGATTGGCTGGCAGTGGGGTCCCGGGGAGGGGATACCTGAGCTGGCCCCTCACTGGCTCTCGCGGGTCTCTCAGCACTCAGCGCCTGGAGCTCCACCCTTGGCTGCAGTGCCTTGCCCTTCCAGGTGACCTCCTCAGGGGCCAGCCTTTTGAGAAGACCCCCGTCTGGTCCCTCCTAAGGCTTGCTGGCTCCTTCCTCCTCATCGCCCTCCCACCGGGCTCCGGAGCCACCCGCCGCCCCCGGCTCACCCCGTTTCACCCCGTTTCACGTGCCCACTGTTGGCTCCCTTGCTCCCCGCCTGCTCGCTGCCGGTGGGTCCAGGGCCCTCGCCCTTCAGGGGAGCCCTCCCTCAGGAGCTACGGCTTCCCGGCCAGTCTCGGACCCGTCTCTGATGCCCACCCTTAGCTCGGATCTCGCTCCTGGGTCCCTGAAGCTGATATCCACACCCAGGGGGACTAACACTCTGTCAGGGGGCGTGAGTCTGGGCTGGGGCACTGTCCATGGGGTGGTAATACGTGCCCACAGGCGGCAGAGGAACTCCTGGACGGCTCTCGGAAAGCAGGGTCAGGGCAGCTCCAGCGCTCGTGGTCTGGGCTATGGGGCACTTCACTTCACCCCCACTCTGTGGCCTCACTCATCCAGCACTGCCGGGCCAGCACCTGGGCAGCTGAGGGCCCAGAGGGGGCGCTGAGGCAGCAGAAGCAGGGCCAACGCCACGATGCTCACGCGCCGGGCGGCACAGGCCTGCGGGCACACGGGCACCTGCCTGTTCTCCGTTCTTCAGCTCTGCAAAGGTCACGGCACACCGAGCTGCCGGGCAGCGTGCCACTGGGAAGGGACGCGGTGTGCAAGCTGCTCGGGAAGCTGGTGGCAGGCCTGGACCTGGCCCCGTGGGGTGCTGCCCCGCCGGCCCCAGGAGGCTCCTCTGGAAAGCAGTTGGGCCGGGTGCCAGGTTCTGATGCCCAGGTCACAGAGCAGACCTGCTGGGCATGCAGCGGACCCTGCCCGGGCTTTCGGCAGAGACTGAGCCTTGTGCCAGGGGCCAGGCACCTGGGGAGCCGGCCCCTCAGTTGCTCCTCACAGCCTCAGGGCTGCTGCACCCCTGAAATATGGGCGGGAGGCCCATGTTCTCCCCAGTGTGGGAGGAGGCTGCCTTCTCCCCGATGTAGGGGGGCACCTTCTCCCTGACGTGGGGTGGTGGTTAAAGGAGACAGTGAGACTGACAAGCAAGCACATGGAAGATCCCAGAGAGGACTTCCTGCCACCTGGAGACCCTGACTCTCAAGGCCCCTCCCCCACCCCAGCCCTGCCAGCTCCTGAACCTGCGGCACCCGTGGGCGTGGGTTAGACGTGCAGCCTCCCGGCCCCCAGGCCTCCCGGGTGGGGCGCTGCAGGCTCACGGGTTGCCTGGGGATTCTGTGCAGCTTCTGAGCCGGGAGGGGTAGGACAGGAAGCTGGAGGGGCCGAGGCGCCTGCCCTGGCTGGCACGGAAGTGGCCCGGGGCAGGACGAAGATGAGGAGAGCCAAGCCCAGGGCGTGGGGAGAGCAGGGCGCAGGGGAAGGTGGGAGCTGGGCATGCGGAGCTGGGCATGGGGAGGACGGCAGGGAGGCACCTGGGAGGGGCGCTGCTGCCCTCCCCCTGCACACTGGCACCTCTCCCTCTCCCTCTCCCTCTCCCTGGGGGCCGCCCTGGTCTCCTTTGTCCTTCTATGTACTTGGGGGCAGTGGGAAGGGCTGAGCCTCCTCCTCCTGCCCCTGGTCCCAGCAGCCCCCTCTCCTGGAGATGGGACGGCAGTCTGTCCAGGCCTCTCAGGGGGAGGGCAAGCCACCTGGCCAGCGGTCCCACCGACACAGGGGCCTTCCAGCTGGGATGAAGGCCGTGCCCGTCAGCCCCACCTGCCTCCTCAGGACACCCACCCACCGGCTGGGACAAGTGGCCGTCTGTTTGGAAGCCCCTGAGTGTCCCTCCTGTCTATGCCCAGCTCCCTGGCTACCAGCAGAGGTCCAAGCAGGCCCAGCCCACCTGAGAGGCTGGCCAGCCCTGCTGTCCCCGAGTCCTGGTGACAAGCAAATGGGGACATGAGCAAACAGCCAGAACAGGGGGTCTCACAGGCCTTGCCGGCCAGGCATCTGGCTTCCCTGCTCTGACCTTTTGGGGGAGCTGGTTGCTCCCCTGGTACGCAGAAACTGGCCCGTTCGCAGGAACCGTGCTCAGCAGACTCCGTGGACCGATCTGGATCTGCCGACTGCAGAGTGAATCTCGCTGGGTTGGCTGAGGCAGCGCTGTCCCCAGCGCCCCTGGGGCCTGGGAGGAAGCACAGGGGCCTCCTCAAGTGCGTCATCTTGGAAGGAAACCTGGCGCGGCAACACCTGCACCCCCGTGGGGAAGGACCGGGCGCGGAGGCGGCCGCGACCCAGTTTGCCTCCCTCAGGAGAGGAGTGTGGAGCCCTTATTGGTTCTGAACTAGAGCAGCCTGTCCTGGACCCATCTGAGCACTTCCCAGCCGCTGGCTTTCCCGACGCTCCTTAGGGTCCTGCAAGAGGCCCGTTCTTCGCATTCGGAGAAGATCTGCGGCCCGTGCGAGGGCACCTGGGTGGGCTGGGAGTGTCCGGCCGGCCCTGCAGCTGGCAGGGGCACCTTGCTTACTGGCCAGGGAGGTTGTCCGGGGCGGGGCGCTGGCATGGCCCCGTCGGGGGCTCCTAGAGGTTCAGCCTCTCATCAACCCGCCTCCCGCAGACGAGACAGGGGACGGCGGACTGCTGCGTTCGCTACCTGTCAGAGGCTGAACGCTGGTGTCCCGAGAATCCATACTCTGAGGCCCCCACCCCCAGGAGACGGTCGGTGGAGCTGGGGCCTCGGGAGGTGATTCGGTTGAGACGAGGTGGTGAGTGAGGGTCCCCGCGACCCGGTGAGCACCCCGATCAGAGGAGGGAGACCAGAGCTCTGCTCGGTCCACACGCGGGCGCCGAGGCAAGGCCACGTGAGGACAGGGCGGGAAGGCGGGGTCTGTGCCCCGGGGGAGTGAGCTCCCATTGGACCCCGACTGCGCCCCGAGCCGAGACCCCGCCCCCACTGGGCACCTGCCAGAGACACCTGAACTCTCTGCTCTCGGGCGGCTCTGCGTGCTCCAGACACACTGTCTCCGCCCCGGGTCTCTGCCCGACCCCCGCCCCCGCACCCCATCCGCTTCGCAGAAGAGGACATGCCGGCCGAGGAGGCCTGGCCAGCCACGGGCACGGGGACCCGCAGTTGGCACCACTGGGGCTGACGAAAGTCACACAGGGCATGGCTCCGGAGCCCCGCTTTTCCCAGACCCTACCCCGCACAGCCTCCACCGTACTCGGGGAGGGCATGGGGAAGGTGCAGGCTCTGCTGCTGGAACCTTCCCCGGGGAAGGCACGCGGGAGCGTGCAGCAGCCCGAGAGAGAAGGGCCGCCCACTCGTCGGTGGGAAAGTGCTTGCGGAAAGGTGGGAACAGGTGACGGTGGGAGGAGGGGCGGAGTGGGGTCTCGCCACGCAGGCGCGCTGGGAGGCACAGGGGCTGCGGAGGGCGGGCTGTCCTGCTGAGGAGGGGAGGCCAGGCGGGGTCCCCCAGGCTGGAGGGCAGCCCGCTGGAGGGCTCGGAGGGACGGCTGCCCCAAAGCCACTGCGGTGGACCCTGAGCCCTTCAGTTCCCACGTGGCGGAGGGGAGCTCCACCGCGCAGCTCTGCTGGCCTTTCCCTCCGCAGGCTGGTCCCCATGACCTCACCTCCCATCCCCCCTTCTCTCCACCCCACGACCACCTGTGGCAGCCTATCCCAGGGCCCTGCTGTGCACACACGTCTACCCCCCACCAGGCTCAGTGTCCTCATCTACAAAATGCGGGTACCCATGAGCTCCCCCCTCAATCAGAAAGGGATGAAGACAACGCACTAAGGAGGACAAGACGTCACCACACACCTGCGCCAGATTAGAGCAGAAGGACTCGTGTGCATAACGAGCCGCCCAGGCGGTGACGCCCCCCAGGCCCCTGGGCGGCTGCAGGGCGGCTGGTGGGGGACACGGCCACCTCTGTCGGGCCGGGTCTGTTCATGTGTCTGGCTGCTGGCAGCAGGAGCTGAGCGGCTGCAGGATGGCCCTGAGCGCATTTCACAGAGAGGAGAGATTGTGCATTTTGTTTCCTTAATTCAGTTTCCTCGGGAGCTGGCAGGCAGCCCGTGGGCATTGAGGTGCCACTTCCCTGCACATGGTCTTCCGTGCTGGGCCACCTCGCTGTGGGGAGAGGCTGGGGGAGGCCCAAGCCTCAGGCTCGATGGGCTTTGCCATTAGAGCAGGGCCGCAACCCCCCGCCCCCCGGCCCGGGCACCTCCAATGGGCACTGATCGTGGATAGCCGGAATGCAGCGGAATGTTCTAGATGAAAGGAGACTGAAGAGAATGGGCACCTGAAAGAAAGGTGCGATTCTCGGTTGCATCTGAGCTCTGCGGACTCACCCCGGAGGCTCGGGGCTGTTTGTTATGCAGCGCTGGCATGCCTGCGGCTCACTGACGCAGGCCTCTCTTCCGCCCGAGGACGCGGGGCATCAGAGCCACGCCTGTCTCTGCGCCCCTGAGCCCGTGTTGCTCTCTGCTCCCCAGTCACTGCCCTCCAGCCCTTTGAGGTCGGTCCTAAGACCCCCATGTGAGGTGGTGGACAAACAGGCCAGTGTCGCCGTGCGAGCCCATCTCCCTCCTCCCGATGGCCATGACAGCCATGGTCACCGCGGTGGTGGCCCGGGCCTGCGCAGCCTGGCTGTTCTCACGTCCTCCCCTCTTCTCAGCGTCACAGGTCTCGGGGGCAACAGCTGTGCCAGGTGTGGACGAGGGGGTGTACTCAGGTTAGCATCACGCTCGCTGAAGGTGGCCCGAGGACGAACGTGTGGTCAGGACCCCCGGTGTGCCGCTCGCCTGCTGTTTCGGTGGCTCGCACGTACACGTGTCCTTGCTACTCACGGGGGCGTCTGCAGACACGGCAGGCTGCACACTCGGCTGGCACTGGGAGGTGGCGCCGCGGCCGAGTCACCGGTGATGCTTGTGACCTTTGCCTGTTGTCAGGAGTCTCTACAAGGAGTGGGGAACGCACTTCTCTCGGTGCCAGAAGCAAGAGATGGTTTTGTAGTGAGAGGGGAGGACGGTTCCCTCTGGTGCCCAGCCTGTGGCTGGTGCGGGCACCCAGCGATTCAGGGTTCTGGCCACAGCACCCCCGTTTAGCAACAGGGGAAGCTTTGGGGAAGAGGTGGAAGGTCAGGGCCATCTGTCCTGGCCTCACCCCTGCTGAGACGGGTGACCCTGGGCAGGTCCCTGTGCGTGTTCGGCCTCAGGTGTCCTGGCTGCAGAAAGGGGGGCTTGAGGACCCCCAGGGGAGCTGGACCAGGGGCGTCAATCCAGGAGCAGCGTGACCCGGCCCCGACCCTGGGCCCTTTGTGTCCCGCACATGGGTGGGGAGTGTGGCCGTCCCAACATGCCCGTGGGCCCCCAGAGTGGGAGGCGGACGCTGGGCTCTGGCCCGTCCATCAGCCGCGCTTCAGTGGCAGAAGGACCTGCTGCTGCCTGAGCTGCGGTGGAGCCGAGCTAATGAAGTGAACGCAGTGGGAACCGGCGTGGTGTGCAGGTCTGCCCACGTCACTGCGGGCACCTGGCTGTGCCCCTGGCCCAGGGTGGGAGGGGCACCGAGCGTGGCTTCAGGCTTCATTCTCTTCTCTCCTCAACCACGCCCTTACCTGCTCCCGTTGCCGGAGGGCATCGGCCCAAACTCCCGTTACACATGGGGAAACCGAGGCCCAGGGGCAGTAGGCAGTGTGGGAAGGGGTCAGCCTGGGCAGGTTTGAACCCAGACCTGGCCACTTCCCCATGGTGTGACCTTGAACTTCCTGTCTGAGCCCTAATGGAAATCATTCCTAGGCCCAGGGGGAGGTTAGAATTCATACAATGTCACCCACGCCTAACGCCCTGCCCTGTGGGTGCTCCTGGCATCCTCTGTCCCCTTCCCAGGCCCCGGAGCCTCAGATCCTGACCCCCCCCCCCCCCCCCCCGGGGCGCCCCCCCCCCCCCCCCCCCCCCCCCCCCCCCCCCCCCGTGAGGGCGGCCCCACCCCCACCCCGCCCTGAGCCCTGCCTGGCCTCTGGTCTGGGCCTGGGCTGTGCTGATTGGACGGACATTGCAGGCGCCGCTCCACGCCCGCTGCGTACAGCCGCCTGCGGGTGAGCGCACTGCCCGGCACTGGCCAGCCCTGGAGCTGGGCCAGCGGTTCCCGAACATCAGGAACCCCCGCTGCCTCCGGCCTGGCCCACGAACCCCAGCCAGCTGCGCTCAG
>PVJI01013024.1:0-49253 GCA_004026765.1 Micronycteris hirsuta | reverse complement strand
TTTTTTTTTTTTTTTTTTTTTTTTTTTTTTTTTTTTTTTTTTTTTAAGTAGGCCTGTATTGCTATGAAATTCCCTCTCAGGAATGCCTTCGCTGTGTCCCATAAGTTTTGGGTTGTTGTCAGTTCATTTTCATTTGTTTCAAGAAACTTTTTGATTTCTTCCCTGATCTCCTCCTTGACCCATTCATTGTTTAACAGCATGCTATTCAGTCTCCATGATTTTGAGTGTTTTGGGTTTTTTTCCTTTGGGTTGGTTTCTAATTTCAGTCCCTTGTGGTCAGAAAAAAACTTGGTATGATTTCAATTTTCTTGAATGTGTTAAGGCTTGTTTTGTGTCCTATCATATGGTCTATTTTTGAAAATGTTTCATGTGCATTTGAAAAGAATGTATATTTAGCTTCTTTGGGGTGAAGGGCCCTATATATATATAAATGAAGTCCATTTCTTCTAGGGCATTGTTCAGTTGCACAATGTCTTTGCTGATATTTTGTTTGGAGGATCTGTCCATTTTTGACAGTGGGGTGTTGAAGTCCCCTACTATAATTGTGTTGCTATCAATGTCCTTCTTGAAGTCCTCCAAGATTTTCTTTATGTATTTGGGTGCTCCTGTGTTGGGTGCATATATGTACAATATTTATGTCTTCTTGGTGGATTCTTCCCTTGAGTATTATAAAGTGTCCTTCTGGATCTCTCTTTATGGCTCTTTTTTGGAAGTCTATTTTGTCTGATATGGGTATTGCTACCCCAGCTCTTTTTTCTTGTCCGTTTGCTTGGAAAACTTGTTTCTAGCCTTTCACTTTCAGTCTGTGTAATTCTTTTGTCCTGAGGTGGGTCTCTTGTAGGCAGCATATGTGTGGATCGTGCTTTCTTATCCATTCTACTATTCTATGTCTTTTAATTGGAACATTTAATCCATTTACATTTAAGGTTATTATTGATAGGTACTTATTCATTGCCATTTTTTTGTACCTGTATTCCTCACTCTCTCTCTTTCCCTTCCTTTCCTTAAATCTGTCCCTTCAGGATCTCTTGCATAGCTGGTTTGGTGGAAGTGTAATCTTTTAGACTTCTTTTGTCTGGGAAGCTCCTTATTTGACCATCTATCTTGATTGAGAGCCTTGCTGGGTAGAGTAGTCTTGGTTGCAGGCCTCTGGTTCTCATTACTCGGAATATTTTTTGCCATTCTCTTCTGGCTTGGAGTGTTTCCATTGAGAAGTCAGCTGCTAACCGTATTGGGGTTCCCTTGTATGTTACTTCCTGCTTCTGCCTCGCTGCTTTTAGGATTCTCTCTTTGTCTTAGAATTTTGCCATTTTAATGATGATGTGTCTTGAAGTGGCCCTGTTAGGGTTCCTTTTGAATGGGACTCTCTGTATTTCCTGGATTTGTGTGGCTTTTTCTCTCATCAGATTAGGGAAGTTTTCTATCATTACTTTTTCGAACAGGTTTTCCATCCCTTGTTGCTCTTCCTCTCCTTCTGGTATCCCTATTATACGAATATTGTTACGTTTCATGTTGTCCTGCATTTCCCTTAATCCTTCTTCATTCTTTCTGAGCTTCTTTTCCTGTTCTTGCTCTTTTTGGTTGCTTTTTTCAACCTTGTCCTCCAGCTCACTGATCCGATCCTCTGTCTCATCGAGCCTGCTTTTGATTCCTTCTATTGTGTTCTTCAGTTCAGATATTGTATTCTTCCTTTCCTTTTGGCCCTTGTGAATAGTTTCTATTTCCTTTTTCATGTTGACATAGTTTGCAGTGAGTTCATTATAGTTTCCCTGTAGTTTCTGGTATTTTTCTGTGAGCTCATCGAGCTTCTCGAACTTCTTGAGCTTCCTCATAACCAATGCTTTGAACTCAATATCTGATAGTTGGCTTGCCTCTATTTCATTTATCATTCTTTCTCGGGCTTCCTCCTTTCCTTTTATTTGGGGATTGTTTCTTTGTCTTCCTATTGTTTGTGAGACTCTTCTTGCTAGCCTCTGGTTCCTAAATTGATCTGTCAAGTTCTCTCGAGCAGCAAAGTTGATTTTGTGTCATTGTCTCTGTTTTTTGGGCTGACCCTTGTCTGAGTCCAACTCTATTCTCTTCACAACTCCAGATTTTAATGTCTCATCTGTGGATAAAGAAGAGAGGGTAAGGGAGAAAAAGAAAAAGAAAGAAAAAAAAGAAAAAAGATAAAAATATTTAAAAAATAAAAATAGAAAAAATAAGAAATAAAACGAGGAGAAGACTAGGAATACGTCCGATCCTACAATTTCCCTTGTAATCTTGGTTTCTAATATTCTTATATGCTGGAATACAGCTGGGTGATCACTCTGCTCCTCATAAAATCTGCCAGATGTCTCAGCAGTGGGCAGGAGGAAGTGGACCCCACTCCCTCCTATTCTGCCGCCATTTTTTAATGACCTTTTCAATATTTTGCTCATGTGGCTTGCTAATATTCTGTTGAGGATTTTAGCATCTATGTTCATCAGAATATTTACCTATAATTGTTTTTCTTTGTAATGCCTTTATCTGGTTTTGAAATACGGATAATGCTGGTCTCATGAAATGAAGTTGGGAGTCTTCCCTCCTCTTTAATTTTTTTGGAATTGCTTGAGAAGAGTAAGTATTAGTTCTTTTTTGAATGTTTGGTAAAATTCACCTGTGAAATCATCTGGTCCAAGATTTTGTTTGCTGGGGGTTTTTTGATTACTACTTCAATTCCGTAATTTGTAACTGGTTTATTCAGGTTTTCTGATTCTTCCTGATTCAATTTTGGATGATTATATGTTTCTAGGAATTTATCCATTTTGCTCAGGTTGTCCAATTTGTTGATATATAGTTGTTCATAATACTTTATTACAATCCTTTGCATTTTATGTGGTGTCAGTTGTTACTTCTCTTTCATTTCTGATTTTATTTATTTGAACCCTCTATTGTTTTTCTTGATGAGTCTGTTTAAATGTTTGTCAATTTTGTTTTATTTTTCAATGGACTAGCTCTTGGTTTCATTAATCTTTTATATATTTTTAATTCTATTGGTTTATTTCTGTTCTGGTCTTTATTCTTTCTTCCCTTCTACTCACTTTGGGCTTTGTTTGTTGTTCTTTTTCTAGTTCCCTTAGGTGTAAAGTTAGATTGTTTATTTATGATATTTTTGTTTTTTGAGGTAGACTTGTATTGCTATGAATTTTCTTCCCTTCTAGGACTGCTTTGCTGTGTTCTATAGCTTTGGGTTGTTGTGTTTTCATTTTCATTTGTCTCAAGTTTTCTTTTAATTTCTTCCTTGACCTTGTTGTTAACCCATTCATTTTCTAGTAACCTGTTATTTAGCCTCCATGTGTTTGTGTGTTTTTTCAGGGTTTTTTTAAAAAATCAGTGTCTAGTTTCATACCATTGTGGTAAAAAAAGATACTTGATATCATTTCAATTTTTAAAGTTTATTGAGACTTGTCTTGTAGTAACTTGTGGTCTGTCCTGGAAAATGTTCCATATACACTTAAAAAGATGGTGTATTCTGCTGCTTTAGGGTAAAATATTCATTAATCTAATCTAATGTGTTATTTAATATTGCAGTTTTCTTGTTTATTTTCTTTTTTTTTTTAAGACCTGTTGCTGTCACGGATTTAGACCCGCAAAATCCGTGGGGGGACCGCCCCTATCGCGTGAATCAATCTTACCCAGAGACACGCTTAGAGGTCAGAATCCGGTGACCACGGGTCTCCTCCACCATCCCCATCTTGGGGAGAAAGACCTCGTGGGTTGCTTAGCCGGGGCTTTTATTAGAGGCATTAAGACACATTTACATTGGATTGATTATTCATGGGATTAAGCAGAACAGGGGTAGGATTACTCATTAGCAGGGCACAGCAAGCCAGAATTTTTTAAGATACATCTTTGCCAAATTCCTATTAGAGAATTCCCATTCCACAGACATGATCCACACTTGCTCACACAGGAATCACACAGAGCTGTGCTCAAAACGTGTAAATTCTCAGGACTGCGTGTTTACACGCGTGTGGAAATCACTGCTACATGGTGCTACATGGTTTTTTTTAAGATTTTATTTATTTATTTTTAGAGAGGGGAAGGGAGGGAGAAAGAGAGGTAGAGAAACATCAGTGTGTGGTTGGCTTTCACACAGCCCCTACTGGGAAGCTGGCCTACAACCCAGGCATGTGCCTGACTGGGAATCAAGTTGCCAACCCTTTGGTTCACAGGCCGGCGCTCAGTCCATTGAGCTATACCAGCCAGGGTTCTTGTTTATTTTCTGTCCTGAAAAATCTATCCATTGATGTAAATGAACAGTTAAACTCTTCTACTATGACTGTATTATTCTCAGTCTCTACCTTATTTTTTTATTTTATTTTTTTAGAGATTTTATTTATTTATTTTCAGAGAGAAGAGAAGGGAGGGAGAAAGAGCAATGTATGGTTGCCTCTCACATGGCCCCCACCGGGGACCTGGTCCGCAACCCAGGCATGTGCCCCGACTGGGAATCGAACCGGGACCCTCTGGCTCCAAGCCCGCGCTCAATCCACTGAGCTACACCAGCCAGGCTCAGTCTCTACCTTTATGTCCATCAATATTTGCTTCATATATTTAGATGTTATTATGTTGGGTACATAAAATTTTACAAGGGTTATATCCTCTTGTTGGATTGATCCCTTTACTATTATGAAATATTTTTCTTCATCTCTTATGTAACCTATATTTTATAGTCTTTTTTATAGTGCAGAGCCTTTGTTTTAGAGTCTATTTTGTGTGATATAAGTATTGCTACCCCAGTTTTTTCCCATTTACATAGAATAATATTTTTTCATTTCTTTACCTTTAGTATGTGTGACTTTTGATGTGAAGTCAGTCTCCTGTAAACAGCATATGTATGTGTCTTGTTTTCTTATCCATTAAGCTATCTCATGTCTTTTTATGGAACACTTAATCTATTTAAATTTAAAGTGATTATTAGTAAGTATGTAGTTATTGCCCTTTTGTTATTCATATTTATATTTTATTTTGACTCCATTTTTCTTAAAGAAGTCTCTTTAACATTTCTTGTAATACTGCTTTGGTGTTGATAAACTTATTTAGCATTTTTTGTCTGGGAAGCTCTGTATTTTTCTTTCAGTTTTAATTGATAGCCCTTCTAGATAGAGTAGTCTTGGTTGTAGTTTTGCTTTTCATCCATTAGAATATTTTGTGTAAATTCCTTCTGGCTTGAAATGTTTTTGTTGAGAAAGTAACTGATAGCCTTATTGGAGCTCCCTTGTAGGTAACTTTCTTTCTCTTGTTGCTTTTAAGATTCTTTCTTTGTCTTTAACCTTTTGATTTTTAATTATGATGTGTCTTGGAGTGGGTCTCTTTGAGTTCATGTTGTTTGTGACTCTCTGTTCTTTCTGTACTTGTGTATTTTTTTTTCTTCACCAGGTTATGGAAATTTTGTCATTATTTCTTCTAATAGGTCCTCAATTTCTTTCTTTTGCTTTTTTCCCTCTGGTATACCCCTATGATGCAGATGTTATGCTTGATATGGTCCCTGACATTCCTTAAACTAATCTCATTTAACAATTTCTTCTCTTTGCTGTTTTGATTTGGAGTTTTCTTTCTTTTTTTTTTTTTAACTGTGGTTCAAGTACAGTTTTCTGATTTGGTGTTTTCTACTATCTTGTCTTCCAAATTTGATCCTCTGCTCATCTAATCTACTGCTGAGTCCTTCTAATGCATTCTTCATTTCAGTTATTATATTCTTCATTTCTGATTGGTTACTTTTTAGGGTTTCTATGGGTTTTTTTTATACTTACTATCATTTTGTTTAAGTTATCACTGAGATCATTTATTCTTCCTTTTTGTTCCTTGAACATTTTATAATCAGTCTTTGAACTACATATCTGGTGGGTTGCTTGCCTCCACTCCATTTAGTTCTTTTTCTAAAGATTTCTCCTGTCTTTCATTTGGACATGTTTCTTTGTTGCCCCATCTTGGTGGTTTTTCTGTGTTTGTTTCTATGTATTAGGTAGATGTTATGTCTCCCTTATCTTGGCAGGGTGGCCTTATGTAGTAGGTGTCCTGTGAGACCCAGTTGTGTACTCTTCTTTATCACCTGAGGAGGGTATTCCAGGAGTGTCTTGTGTGGGTTGTGTGTGCCCTCCCATTGTAGTTGAGTCTTGATTGCTGTTGGCAATCAGTGGGTGGCATTATCCCTCAGGCTGGCTGGTTCTGAGGATTGGCCATGACTATAATGAATAAGCTGCTGACCACACAAAGTGGGATTCATTGAAGTGGGGTCTGTTGCCTGCCAAGACCTCCCTTTGTGTATGTATGACACTTACGGAGCTAATTAGGTCATGCCCTGTTGAGGTATGAAATTAGCCACCAGGTAAGTTGATTTGGGGGCCTCTTGGGAGGGACTCTGGTGAAGGTCAATGTCAGATTCTGCCTGTTACCAGCTCTGGGCTACCTTTTAGGAGCTACAAAGCAATCTGAAGACGGTAGCTGCCTATTCTGGGCCTGTATGCCCATGGGAGGGGCTCTGTTTCAGTGAACCAACAGTAGCTGCTACCAGTACTTGGCCTGGGGCAGGTCATCAAATGACCTAAGGTACTCCAAGGCTTTCCATTGCCTGCCAACTGCCCATAATGCTCAGTCTCTGAAAGAGCTTTAGTCATTAACACTCAGAGAATCACCAGGGTGGGCCAATTGTTGTTTACCAGGTTAATACAGATTCAGATTTGGCACCACTTCTGTGCCTGAGGGCCTTAGAATATGCCTCAGTGTACCCTGGGTCCAGCTGTCACCTGTGAACCTTTTCAGTGGGGCAAAGTCTCAGATAGTCATCAAGATAGAGCTAGTGTATTTCATCAGGCTGATGCAGATTCAGATTTGGTCGTGTGGGTGGAGGGCTCATTACAGGGACAATGGCAGCTATCCTTCCATACCTTGCCCCGAAGCCAAATAACTCAGTTTCTTTTGTATGCCTCTACTCTTTCAGACTTCAGCTTGATCAGAATGCCTCTGAGAATTTTTAAAGAAGATTGCAACATCCATTGGAGCCCAAGGTGAGTGACTGCAAGAGAGAGTTTGTGCAGTTCCTGCTTAATAGGATGCTTTGGTTTCCAGTAGCCTTCTGTGTCACTCAGATAGGCAGAATTCCCACTTATTTTTATAGCCAGATATTATGTGGGCTCATCTTCCTGGAACTAGTATAGGACTGAGAGCCCTCACTTCTCGGGGGGACCTCTGCAGCTGAGATATCCCTCCAGATTCTCAACCACCACAAATGAGTTCAGGGCCAGTTATTTCACATCTCTGCCCCTCCTACCAGTCTCAATATAGTTTCTTCTGTAATCCCTAGTTATAAGACTCTGTTCAGCTAGTCTTCAGATGGTTATCCAGGTTGATGGTTCTATACTTTTGTTGTAAATTTTTTTACCAAGGAAAAACAAAGTTTATTTAATACCATATCACAGTGATATAGATATTTTTTTTCATTAAATGTACTGGGGTGACATTGACTGATAAAATTATTTAGGTTTCAAGTGTACAATTCTATGATAAATCATCTGTATATTGCTTTATGTGTCCACCACCCAAAGTCAAATCTCCTTCTGTCACCATATATTTGACCCCCTTTTCTCTTTGCTGCCCTTCATCCCCCTTCTCTATGGTTACCACCATAATGTTGAGTGTGTCTGTGTTTTTGTTTGTTTTCCTTGTTTGTTCATGTTGCTTTCAGTTTTTTTTTAAGATTTTATTTATTTATTTTCAGAGAGAGGAGAAGGGAAGGAGAAAGAGCAATGTATGGTTGCCTCTCACATGGCCCTCACTGGGGACCTGGCCTGCAACCCAGGCATGTGCCCTGACCGGGAATCAAACCGGGACCCTCTGGTTCCCAGCCCACGCTCAATCCACTGAGCTACACCAGCCGGGCTGTTGCTTTCAGTTTTATATATCATGCTAAGCAAAATAAGTCAGACGGAAAAAGTCAAGAACTATATGATTTTATTCATGTATGATATAAAACTGAAAAATTTAGTTGTAATTTTGATGTGGTCATGGGAAGAGGTGAATGCAATGTCCAACTACTCTACTGTCTTGACCAAAACTGTGCCACCTTTGATCTTACTATATCTTTTTCTTTTCTTGTGACTTTGATCACATTCTATCTGGCTGTGTCTTCATAAACAAACATTTCGCTCTTCTCTACAATGTTACTAATACCTCAAGAACTGCATTGATGTCCTACTTTTATTTGCATTTCCCACAAATAACAACATTATCATAAAAGCACTGCTCAGTAAATTTTTGTTGAATGGGGGCAGCATGGCATACTAGCTAAGCCTTGTCCTTTTGGAGACAGGAAAACTGGAGATCATATTTCCTATTTTCTTGCTGTGTCAACCACAGGGAAATCACCAATCCTCTCAGAGCCTAAGTTTCTCTCTTTTTTTTTTTTTTTTATAAAACAGAGAATAACAAACAATATCTACTGTATAGGTTATTGTGTCTTCTGTAAAAGAGATAATGCATATAGAATATTTGGCACAGAGCTCAGCAGAGAGTAAACATACATTAAGTAGTTGCTATTATTTCAGGTATTTTTGAATAAATGCAACCATATTCCTATGTATAATAAAGATTAGTATTCTCACAGATTGTAAATCATGTCTAACAGACCATGCTAACACACACACATAGCTATCTGTATCCACATAGATATGATGGCAAATATTAGTAGCTTTTAGTGAGTATCTTGATAAGTTCTCATATGTGTATAAAAACATGGATCTTTTTATATATTCACATAGGAATTCTCTGCTTTCAAAATGTTATAGCAGATACTGAAACAGACTGGCAATGAATCTGAAACCATTTGTTTGGGAAAGCAGCTAGGAGGAAGTAGAGGCTACATTTTCATTTGTATGTTAATGATTTTAATTTGCCTAACTTGGGAAAATGCAGTGTTCAGGTCAAAACTCCTGGTTGCCAGCCTCAAAAACTGTCTCTAGCTAATTAAACTGAAAGGAATTTACTGGCAGCATTTTGGTGGGTGTGGTGATGGGGGCAGTTCACAAAATTACCAGGAAAGCTGGAGATCCAGGCTCATAAAATGGTGGCAAACACAGATGGAGCCAAAAAGGTCAGATTGCTAAGGATGTAGTCATAGATTGACCCTGTCTTTCCAGATCACCCACTGTCACAGAGGTGTGCTCTGTAATCCTCAGCACTACCTGCTATAACCTCTGGGTTCTTGATTCCACTGTGACCATAGAAAATAACCTCTGAATGTCTGAATGCCTTGGCCACTCATTTAAGATGGCACATCTGGTGAGCCAGGCTTTGTCATACCTGGTTGTCCAGCTTCCCTGAAGAGGGGAGGGGAAAAAATCTTCTCCTTACAATTTCTGCAGGGAGGAAGCAGATTCTGCCTCCCACATGGTTTGGAATTACCTATCCTTCCATGGGTGTTTTGGTGCTGGGTAACTCTGGTAAATAACCAATAGAGCTAGCAAGAAAGAAAGAGGTAACCTGAAAACTGTACCAGAAATAAAAGGGTCAGAAGTGGTTCCTTAAAGAATTTTCCATCCAGATAATGAACATCTTCTCCAAGCTTTTCCCACCCTATGTGCATGTGAAATGACAACAGGAATATTTTCATCCCTTTTTTGTAGATAAAAATTTAAAGAGAGCCCTTCTTTCTCAGCAACATTAATTGATGGCCAATAAAGTTACCATGTGTGGACAGTGACCTTTCTAAAAAGCATGATAATGAGATGAAAAGAGTTGCTGATGCCAGATACTTACTTATAGGCTGAGAAACAGGTTCTCTGGAGCCCAGTGGGTGGAGGAAAAGCCTCCCTTTTGAAAGGGGCAGCAGATGGTATTCTCTGCCACCCCTGACAGATTAACGGCTAGAGGAAGCAGTGGGGCTCCATCTGGGAGAAACACTGTCTTGTAGCCAGGCAGTCGGTGTGTTTGAAATCTTTACACTTTCTTTGGTGCTCTTGCAGACGCTTAGATTTTAGGAGGCTGGAAAATTCCAACCAGGAAGAACCACACCTTTTCATGTTACTTCAGAGCAGATAGAGTGACTTTGAGAACACATCAGCAAAAGATAGCGAGGTAGAGTGTTAAGCATACATCAAGAAAGCCACAAATTATTTAGTAAGAGAAGTGAAAAGGTGGGTGGAGGTCAAGCTCTGATATTTGAAAATGTTGGTGGCCAAAGAGTTTATCCTCCCTCCCAATCTGACCCACAATATTGAGCCAGAAAATGTGTTCATGACTATTTCCATGCCTCTTACTCAGCTACAAGTCATTTCCCCTTTCAGATTATTTCCATTTTTAAGGCCCAATTTCCATTTGCTGTCTGGTCTTCTGCTTTTAAGACATTTATCCAGTATCATTATGGGCCAACTGTCAGGTTTTCTTTGAAGGCTTTGAACTTGTCATTTATCTTTTGTACTTGTGGGTGGATTCTCTTTGTGACTGGCTGGTCCCAAGTAGACAGGGTTTTACTGGTAGAGCAAAAGAAAGCGGACTTCTTATTAAAGGGTGGAGGTAAACCTGAAAATTGCAAGATGCCTCCTGTAAACATCAGGGACTGTTTGGAGTAAAGATTCTGCAGAAAAGTAATAATGTGATTATCAATTTAGTACTGAATAATAAATGATGTGATACAGTCAAACATGAAAGTTTCAGCATCAACAATTATATGGGGCTCCCAAGAAAAATTTATTTTTAAGTGTTATGATGCATTTACTGTTATGCAAAATATTATTAATTAATATTCTCAGTTTAATTCTTTATTGTGTTGTTAAAAAATTATTCTGGAGCTGGGCCCATCTGACATAAAAATTTGTAAATGGTTTAATGATTCTTTGTGTTTTCTACAAACATTGCTGATGGTTTCCTGTCTTAATTTTAAGCTTTTTAAGGGCAAGAATTATGAAATATTTCCCTTTGTATTCCCACAGCTCATAACTGTTATCCAGCTAGCAAGTGCTTAACCTACACACGTAATCACCTTTGCCATTTTTCTACTAGTTGCTGTGTGGTGGATTGGCCTTACTTATTAGTCTCGTGCTCCCATATCTCAAGGAGTCAAGGATTACACTTTCTCACTATTTCTAATTTGGATCTAAAGTTTTATTCTAAATGATGCAGATGAAGGCACTTACTAAAGTGCAATTGTGGATTTAATCATGGATACACTGCTAAAAATCATTTAATGGATGAACAACTCCCACTGCTCACACACATTATACAAAACAGGACAGTGTTTTGCACTTGCTTCAACATCATCGTCTCAGAAGTAGTTCTCATTACCATCCTTCGCTCTTACTTAGAACTTCAACTTTGTTTCATTCAGCTGCTGAATTATTAAACAGAATGCCACTCTGTATTTCTGAAACTATGTGTCTTTATTGTGTACTGCACATCTTTATGGCAGCCACATGATGGCCAAATAATTAAATCCAAAATATTCATTTATCCCCACATTATTTCCTTAATGTCCGTCCACCCTCCTCCTGGGGAAAATTTCTTACCCTTGTTCTATGTTGTTCCCATCGCAAGATGCTCCATGGAAGAGAGCCAAGCGGTGGGCAGTGACTGTGAATCCCCGATAACAAGCGCCTCACATTTCCCTGGCATTTCCATTTGCTAGTGTGCTGCTGCGGCCGCACGCCTGATTGATATATGACTGCAATGGCACTTTTCCATTTGACATTCTCTCTCTCTTTCCCTCTCTCTCTCCCTCCCTCCCTCTCTCTCTCCCCGTGTCGCTTAAACAACAGTCCTAACTTTTGTGTGTTGCAAATATAAAAGGCAAGCCATGTGACAGAGGGACAGAAGAACAAAAGCATTTGGAAGTAACAGGACCTCTTTCTAGCTCTCAGAAAAGTCTGAGAAGAAAGGATCCCTGCGTTTCCTCTAAGGTAAGCAGGAAAACAAGCGCTGACGGCTTGCCTAAGAAATCCCTTCTTTCCAAACGGAGCATTTCACCCTCCTCTCAGACAAAGAGACAATCTTTAAAATACCACTTAAATTTGCATTAATTTAATTTGCATTGATCTGTGGCATGCTAGCATTGTGTATGTATTTGTGTGCGTTTTAAACGGGTCTTTGAAGTCTGTGACAGAGCAGGGGAGCCTGACAGGCTAGAAAAATCTCTTTTGGTTGGACTTAAAGGGATTTGATTTTCAAACTCTCTGCGTAGTTGGATGTAACTTTGTAATGGTTCTTATATTTGACCATGTGAAAGGAGACTGAGAAGCAACAACTGACAGACATGGATTCCCGATTCCCCAGTATCTTCCCCACTGTCCTCATCCCTCTTACAATGGGGACACTATTAACGCCGGCAAGCCTTTGAGTTTAACGCGCACTGTTTACTTTTACTACTATTTTATATGTTCTACTGATCTCCTGCCAGGGCTCTTCCGGAGTGGTTAGAATGACTTCAAACAATAGGCAACATTTATTTCTAGCTTTCTGTGTCACGCTTTGCAGGATTCTGTTCCTTTGCACTCGTCTCCCAAAGGGCAAGTACTTTGATTCCATAGATGCAGTCAGGAATACTGACGAGTGAGGAGGATGGATTTACTATATGATTTTGATTGGGCAAAAATTCTGAGGAAATGCATGCTGTTTGCCTTGGCCTTATTGTAAAGGGTTATTTTTAGTAGTCTCCTTGTCCCTGCAGAAGGACGGATGCTACACTGTCTAAGCAGTGACCGGGAAAGGATGCTCCCACCAGCACAAGGACCAGGACCTATCGGAATGACTCCTACCTGAGGAATATTCAGAGTGTTCTTTTAATCTCCTGAATATAAGTTCTCTGTTTAAGTGAACAATTGGGCTTTAGGAGGCCTGGACATAACTCTTTCTTGGGGGACGGGAAGTTTGTGTTCAGAATGTTAATGACTCAGAATGTCCTGTAAATGAGGCTCTTTGTAATCAAGGAGCCTAGATAAACCCACATGAAAGAGGCAGACTCTCTTCCCTATTGAGATTCAGGTATGGGGGTTGAGGGTGAATTTGGGGGATGTTTGGCAGGATGAGAGTTTCATGTTCTATTCTTTGCAACTGTCATTTATTAATAACAAATACGGATGCTGTGAAAAATGTCTCTTTTCAGTCATAATATTATTAGTGTATTTCAATTACAATGACCTGGCATTGGCAAATTGCTCCAACATGTAGTATTAAATACCAGGTGCATTTGAAAACATAAAGATGCCTAAAATGCAGTGTTGGTTGTGGGTGTCAACAAAATACAGTGGGGGACTGCAGAATGCTTCTTGATTGTGTGTTTAGACCAAATGCAAACATCTACCCATTTTCTTCTCACTAGTTTGGCTTCTGAAAATAACTTTAAGGTTCTATCAACCAGTGTCCATTGTGGAGCAGAGACATGGTCTCTGGGGAACCTTTCTGATTTTCTCTAATAAATAGCCTAGCAGGCACTATTTTAAAAAATCTGGCTTTTGAATGAGTTAATTTACAACTCTGGGATATTCACTGTTTGAGAAAGCCTTTAATCATGCTATGGATTCTATTGCTATACAATTATAGTGATTTTCTTTTAAAGAGCTGCTGTTAAGGCATTTACCTGAATCAAAACAATTTTCTTAAACTATTATTCAGATTATTACATAGAAGTGTCTGAACACAAAATACAATGTTTTTAGTCATTTACTTTAAAATGCATTTAGTTCAGGTGAAGGGAAAACTGGTTGAGGCCTTCTTGATGACTGTGTACCAAGCTGTTAACACCCATAGATGGAAACATGCCTGTGGAGTTTTCAATCTTAATTCTAGTTCCAACGACACTGTCAAGGGGAATATTAATCACTTTTCAATACATTTAACAATTTCCAATTTATTTTTCTGGGCCCTTGAAAACTGTGGTGAGTTTCTTAGAATTATAGCCACCAATGGTGGACGCAATTTTACTCCATTTCAAGAACTAACAATTCAAGTACTATTATTCTTATTGGTTAATTATTCATTCCATCATTGTTTTAATTAATTATGCTAGTTGTTATGGATGCAAAGGTGGGTGAGACATTGTCCCATGCCCTCATTCTCAGTCTGTATGTTATCTCCAGTTAGATTTTGGAACTGAAATGGGCTTTGCCAATGGGTAAATTGAGCAATGACTTCATTATAATAAATAATTTAAAATATCTGTTATTATTCTGATTTACTTGAAATGATTGCCACTTATCAATGGGTTTTCTTTTCATTTATGATTAAGGGGCTCCTGTTGGACCTTTATCAGCAGATCCTGGGTAAAAGTTACTTGCATAGCTATCATGGTCTGGATCTTTCCTGTCTATGTAGAAGAAAGTTGGGAAAAGAGAAGTTTAACTTTTCTCTGCTCTCTTGAGCATCCTTTATAAAGGGCCACATGCTGTCTTTATCTAAAATCTACTCAGAAGCTGACATCAGGGTCACTTGATGAATCATCAAATTAGAAACATGTACAGATGAAGATGCCGTTACTATCTCCCACCACTTACTTGTCCAACTTCCAGGATCAAAATCAATGAGCTCTGGGCCTGACCTAAATTCAAGAGGCCCCTGGGAAAAAGTTGCCAGAAGTTGTTCTTCAAACCAAGGTCTCCGTCAGAACCACACAATGTTGCTTTCAAATAATCAAGTCTTTTGTTTTCTGGCATGAGTAGTTTACTAGGAGAACCCCCTGAAGACAGCATCACTAGGGTCCTTGATTTGGTCCTTATCAGCAGATGATACCCCCTACACCCAGTAGGTGGATAAAATGCCTCTGACTCCCTGGGGTGTCTGACTCACCATAGCCAGCCTTCAGCTTCTTGGCCAGCAGCCTTCTAGCCTACCCTCACTTCTTCCCATGACAAGTCAGTTCCACTTTGTTCAGGCCTCTTGGCTGGACCATTGGGAGCAGAAAGGATAGGGAGGCAGGTGGAAGGGCCGAGAAGTGCTAAAGCAGAAGGAAGTTGGGCCATGTTAGGGTGGATGAGCTCTAGAGCCCAGATTTCTGTGGCCTGCCATGGCTCTGATCAGCTGTCATTTCCTCTTTGTGTATGACACTGTGGAACATATTAAAATTTTTCTTGGATGGTATGTTTGGAATTCCTCTGATGCCCCACCTCACCAACTTACCCGGACAATAAAAGCAAGGTTGTAAGCCTTTGAACAGCTGGCAGGCTATATATTTCCCCTCTTTCTTTCGCATAATCTAATTCAGAAAAGAATCCAGCTAGACTGGCAGTGCCATGTCTGGGTACTTGTTTCCTACAAGTCCTCCTCCAGCCCTCTCTGTAATCGTCCTGGGTGGCATGTGGATTTTTTTTTCTTTTGCTCTCTATCAACCCCACCCTGCACCCTTTTCCCTTCCCCTGAGCTCCTTCCAGTGTGAGCTTGCCCTTTGCTCTGCCTGTTTTCCTGACAGCCTGGGTCCTGTTCCTTGAGGTCTCCCTATCTCCATAGTATTCCCAGGATGTCATTCTTGGTAGTAGCTATGCTGGACTGATAGAATTGGGGGGCTTTTGGAGCCCTGACCCTTAACCCACTCATAGAGAGGAGCAACCTCATGGCTCTGCTGTCCTTTAGGCTGCTGAGAGCAGGGCTGGAATGACCTGGGCTGACAAGGACAAGCATACCATCACAGTGACCCCCACATCTCCGGAAAAGGGCTGGGGGTGGGAGTGCTATGGGAATGCCTGGATGCACTTCGGCCTACATTAAGAGAAAAGTGGTTATTCTCTCTTTCAGAGAGAGAGAAAAGTGACTTGAAACAAAGCTCCCTGGATCCTCAAGCCCTGCCTTACCCCCTTTCTCTGTCCTTCCCACATTCTTTTCTTTCTAAGGAAAAAAAAAAAGAGAAACAGGACTTTTAATTTGGCTAACATGGACCTAAATGTCTTTATGAAACACATTTTGGTAAAAGAAAGAGGGTAGAAATGGATCCTGGGTTAAGCTGAACTAAAAATGCATGGGGCTGGGGAGACGGGGGAGGAGTTTTTCTAGTTTTTTTTCCCCTTCTTTTAACATAGAACAACAGATTGGTCTATGAGTTGCAAATGGAAAGAACTGGACTTTTCAATTAGACATTCCCATTTAAGAGCCTCATGTAACCCCCTCTGTGCAGCATCCTTAAAAGATGCTGCTAATGTCCTTGGGACCAAAAGGTATTAAAGAGCAATCTACAATGCAGCTTCCTATTACTTTTCTTTCCCTAAGAGCTTTGGTAGTCTTTCTGAATTAGCTAAAGTTCATTAAAAGACCCAAACAAAAAAAAATTAACACAGTTGAATTAAAATGAGTCTTTTCCTGTTAGCTTGACAAAAAGAAAAAAAGAAAAGAAAAAAAAAGAGAAGAACCAACTCCCCTCCTCTGCCACTTCTTGGGTTTTAATATGAATTATTCCATACAAGTCCCTAGGCTAGAGGATCTATTTAAAGATGCCTGGCAGCATGAAGGGAGAGGGTAAAAATACAACCACTCTTTTGTCCATCAAAGGTTTTCTTTTTTATTAAGAGCATTCCCATTTTCCTGTCTGCCCCTGCCAGTGGCAACATTCCAGCTGGTAGTACCCACTCCTTAACCATCAGATCAGCAACCATGAATTTCTATGCTTGATTCCAAGAGAAAACAAAGAGTGGGGAATCCTTCTGAAACTGTCATATATGTACAGTGGTATAGGAGAAGCTGGTGCTGAAATAAATGCTGCCTCGGCTGTGCAGGTTGCATGCTACAAATTCACATGCCTACACATTTGAGTTTTTGAGGAATCTTGTGCCAATGGCATTCTTTCTGATGCCAACTAATCCTCACATCTGCAAAGCTTTTTTCTTGTGTGCCTGCCTATAGTTTGCTTGGTATCATTTATGCTTACTGTCCCCTTCATCAGAGGGTCTCAGAGTCTGATGGATGAGCACATATTGCTGAGAACCACACCCCCTAGACCCATTTTCAATAGTCAAAATGTAACACACTGGATAGGGTTGACAGTCTGGAACAACTACTTTCTTGTTAGAAAGAGTGCTGACTCAAAAAATTCAAAAAATGGGTAACTTCAGTTGGCAATATATCCCCAGTGCCTATAATCAGAAATTCATACAATTGGCGTCCATTTCGCCCTCATGTCAAAATCTGCACATGAGTATTAAACTTAGTTCTATTAAATGTAGATATATTTTTCTTTCTGTTTTTCTATAAAAGCTAAGAATTTTTCATACAATTTTCTCTCTTCTGAGGGGACTGGCTTAATTCCAACTTTTTCTTTTAAGCTGTGATCCAACCAATTGCAATATGCTTTAAAAATGAAAGGGCAACAGGTTAATACATTTAAGAAAGTTGATGAGTTGTCAGAAAATGCTCAGGGATGACCTTTCTGCAGTGTCACAAACCAACAATAGGTCTAAACATGGAGTCCCTTTCCATCTTTCATCAATAGGGAATAAAAATAAAAAGAAAGCAGGTCATAGGAGAAGTAACAAAAGAGAGGAGAAAGGATTATTTTTGATGTTCAAAATCTGCCACTGCAGATTTTCAAATAGCACATTTTCAGAAAGGAAAGTTTCCCTTAATTTTACTGACCCACTCCCAGGAAGAGGGGTTTGAACTCTGAAGGTGCCTTCTTTACTTGATGTTAGAAAAGAAGGTCCACTCCTCAAGTGAAAAAATTATCCCATCTTTAACTCTAATTAAAGTGTAGATTCTTCCTATAATGGACAGGAAGAATCAAAGAAAGTCAATCCTTGTTCAAAGTTCAATTCTCTTTCAAATACAAGGTGATGTTTTAGGACTTGATACGTTCCTATGATTTTCCCCCAAATTATGAGAAATTACTCCTTTTCAGAATTTAATTTTTTTGAGGTTTGAAATCTAAAGGCAGCAGAAGAGAATTGTTGCACAATTAGCAACCAAAAGATATAGCTGTAATGTGTGTGATTTAAGCAAAGCAAGATACAAACAGAAAACCGACAGCCCAAGAATTTCAGAGTTATTACAGGGAAACATTTTTTAAACATATTTTAATGTGATATTATTTTAACCTTACCCCTTTGACACAGGTCTGCATGTACAAGTGTTCTGCATTGCAATAAGATTGAATTCAGTATTCTAATCCTACCATTGGAAAGAAAAGGTATGAAAAGATTACATCGCTCCTATTGTTTATGCCTCATTTCTAACTAAGGCTTCTATAGCTGTTAGGTGAGGTCACTACTCATCATTCCAAAACGTTGTTGTGGGTGAGAAGATTCAAATGTAGCATGGAAACAGTATGAACAAAAGCCAATATACTCATTTGGCTCCAGGATAAACAGGAGCCTGTACCCTGAGCTAACACTGGTCACCTCTCTTCTCTTAAGGCTCTCACCAGAGCCAGCAGTCCACTGGCAGAACCAGTGCCAAATTACATCAGCACCAGGGTCCCTAGAACACCTGGCCACCTTTTCTTTTCTATAGGGGGAGTACATCCATGTGTTTTTCAGGACTGAGTCCCTGGGTTGGTTATCTCAAAATTCTCCTGTTTTCTTTCAAAAGGGTTTTTACAAAAGGTGAGTGGTTAGAATGTGTCTCATTCCTCACATGAAACCCCCTTCCTAGGAGGAAGTGGGTGAAAAGAAGGGAACCTTTTCTACATTAAATTGTGCTATTTGAAATCATTGAGAGGGCAGTGGCAGATTTTGAGCATGAAAAATAATATTTCTTCCTTTTCTTCTGTTATTTCTGTGGCTTCCTCCTTCCCTATTTTTATTACTTATTGATGAGGGATGAAATAGGATTGCATATTTAGTGCTATTGTTGATTTGTGGCACTGCAGACAGGCCACCCCTAAGCATTTTATGACAGCTTGTCACCAAATCAGTTATAACTTTTAGTGGGCTCATTAGATTTAGAAAAATAATCCAAACTACTGGAGGAAAAGTCTTCAACTGTGCTGTGCTTTTTCACCATGGGTAATCAGACCTGGTTACTTCCAATGTATGCAAGGTTTGTATTCTAAAAGTCTGTTAGTTATATCAACTGTTAAGAGTGAGTCTTTGCATAGAAACTATAGAAGCCCAAAAAAGCCCAGCACAGGATCCAAGAGCCATACACAATGAGCAACTCTTTTAGACTTAAGTTCCAGTCCAGGTCTTCAAGAATGCACCTTGCCTAGCACAAAGGTTCCACAAATAGCAGAGGGCCTTGCTCTTGACAACTAGGGCCTTATTAATTCTATATCTGCAAAGAAAACAACTCTTCTAATTAATTTTCCTCTTCTATCTTGAACCAGAACATTACAGATGGCTCCATTTGGGCATGAGGATCTGTGTCTCAGCCTCAGTTTAAGAATTAGATTCATTCAGGAGTGTTGAACTCTGCCTAAACCATCATCATCATCATCAAATGAAAGAAGTTTAATTCTAGAATGATTGACTATTATGTCTTTCTTCTCTTCCCATTTGGTGGAGACTGGAAAAAACACTACATATACATTTAAAGACAGTTTTAAGATAGATGAGAACTGGTGAATTATCCTCACAAACTGCCTACTATTATTAACCACACATTATTAGTTTATGAATCAAATTAATTTTAAGGGCTATTTTAATTTCAGGCCATCAATAGGGCCTTATCAAGGGACAAATTCTTATAGCTTAGCATTCAGTGTTGCCTTAGGCACCACATGAGAATTTGTTTAAACTTTTCTGCAATCATTAACTTCTTGAGTACAGAAGGGACTCTTTCTATAGCATTGATTTGGAGACTATGTAGCTCCAAAGCAGATGCTATACTCTGAGAAGCTTATAGTTAGAGAATGTTAGAAATTGATAGTCATATAAGCATCTAGACCATTCCATTCATTTTGTAGATGAGGAACCTGAATTCCAGAGAAGTCAAGTCACTCGTTCAAGATTTTATAGCCAGTGAGGGGAAGGTAGGACTCAGAGCTTGAGGCTCCTCAGATTAGCCTTCTTCCTACCAGATCAAGCAACAATAGAATGTTCTTTAGGTTTCAGAATATAGTGGAATCGTTATCTGATATTTCTGGCAAATGAGTGTAAAACACTGGGAGATGGGATACTAACAACATAGTCTGGAAATAGGTTTGAGGAGAAAAAATTGAAAGCTGTAAGTGGGAGTTTAGATAACAATGAAAGGTTCCCCTGAATTCCTGAAAATCAGAATTTTAAGTTTTAGCCAATCTCAAGGTTGAGTCGTCCCACACCAGTCCCTTCTCAGACAGTAAATTTATTCAATCCGAGGACATATATACATAGGTGGGTCCACTTGAGAGTTGACTTATTTCAAGAAATTACAGTCATACCTCAGCACTCATTGGCTTCAGAACTTGTCAAACCCTGTACTCGTTGCATTTTGACAAGAAAAAAGTGTTTCAGCACTTGACACTTGCTTGGGACTTGTCACACTTGCTAGAACTTGAATGAGTCATGATGCCACCCCTCAAGAGAAAATGCATATGAGTTCCAGAACGAATTAATGACGAGTACCAAGGTACCATTATACTTCTAGTCCCAGTACTTTTTTTGTATCTCTGTTTACCCTAGGATTGTTATTTATTGCTTCTTTCCTGAGCTATATTTTTCCTTTCCTTTTGTCTCTTCCATCTCTTTTCTTCCTCCATCACCATCACTGCTGAATTTGACCATGCTTGGCTCTTAATGTAGATTGGGAGAAGAGAGAGTCTTATCTCAAACTGGAGGACTGCTATTTAATCACAAGGATGTCATTTTCTCTCTCCTCAGGTGGGACAATGGGGGCCTCACATTCTTCTTCACCTCTGATTGTAGTGTAGACACCATGACACAACAGGGGCAGGAGCCACACCCTCCGCACTGACCTTGTGGCTCCCTATCCTTGGAGCTACCTGAGGCTGGCAGGATGGGGGCCTGGCAGCATTCATGGTCAGCCCAGGCTTGGCTTCTTGGCTGCTACTGATGTGCTGCCAGATAAGAATAATATCTTCTTATTATTCAAAACTCATTCATTGAGTGCATGGGATGCTTTATAGAATCCAACATGCTGTTTACAGTTTATAAATTAAGTGCCTTGGGAAGAGGCATCTGACTTATTCTCCAAGGCATCTAGTTGACTAGATCTGATTGGAATTCTTTGAGTTCCTGGGAAGAGGTTACTTAGCACCTCACACTCTCTGATTAGACCTTGAGTCTTTTGCTTTTCTAATCCTAGTATGGTGTTATCTAGGGGCAAGCTTTCTTCTACACTGAATTCTTTGATTTTTGTGGGGAGCAATTCCTTTGAGAGAAGTTCTACATTCTGCCATCCTCACCTTACTCATGGCTGATATGATTGTTTTAAATTATAATAAATATCAAATAATTCCATCTGTTACACTGACACCATTCCAGAGTCATTATATTTTATTCGCTTAACTTAATCTTCTTTGAAATGATGCAGTGCATGTTGGGTACAAATTAGATGTTAAGGGAGTTTATCAATGTTTCCAAAGAATGATTCAGGAAAACAACAGTTTTGCTGGTAGATGCAGTGAGCTGGAAGAAGGAATTAGGGTAGGATCTATTATTTCCCCTGATCTTTAACTTTTATCTCCTGGAACATCGGCAGACACATAGTAGGTGCTCAATGAATGTGTTGAATGAATACTTATTAAAAGAAACCACAGAAGGCAACACTTCTATATATTAGTACTGAAAAGAGCCCTGGGTGTGTGAGAGTGTATGGGGGGAAATGAATACTGGAGTACCTACCACCATCCCTTGTCTGGCAAACAGGGCAAGAATAAGGCCATTCTTGGCACATGCCACTTGTCTTAGCCTGTTGCTGGAATAACTTTGTGAGAAATCAGCACTTTACCCTCTGCCAGGCAGAAGGTCAGTCCAAGAGTGAGCTGATTTGTAGACATAACACCATCTCTCACCCAGGAGGCTGGGTTCACTGTAAGCTCTACTATATTATTTCGCTGAGGATGACAGGTGGGGAAATCTGGGCACCAGTTGTTCTTTTCCACTGGTGTCGTTTGGAGAGTAGCTCCAAAGTCGGGCACACCAACTCCGTGCCTCTCCTGCTAGCAAAAGGTCCACACTGGAGCTATTAGAATGTGGGCTCTGTACAGTGGCCAAGTCCATGTCTCAGAGACTGTACCCAAAGCACAGAGCAGCCCCGGGGCTACTGAGTTTAACAAGAGAGTCATTCTCTCATTTAATCCATCATTTGCTGGGCTGAGGTTCTAAGTCTTGATAGGCAGCATTTGATTTTATGGTATATGACTTTTAAAAAATGAAAGCAGCTCTGACTGGTGTGGTTCAGTGGGTTGGGTGTCATCCTGCAGACTGAAAGGTCACTGGTTTAATTCCTGGTCAGGGCACATGCCTGGGATGCGGGCAAAGTTCTCATTTGGGGAAGTGTGAGAGGCAACTGATCGATTTTTCTTTCACTTTCTTTCTCCTTCCTTTTTCTTCTCTCTAAAAATAAATAAAATCTTTAAAAAATAAAAGTAAATTAGAATTAAATTTTGAGGAAAATGACAGAAGCTCCTACAAGACCAACGTATGAGGGGGACCTCCCAAAACTGGAATTTATTTATTAAAAATTGTATATTCTTACATGTTTAATCTTGCCACCTTCAGAGCACTCTCCATTTGATGCAATACATCTATTGAGACTTGTTTTTCACTGCTCAAAACAGTTTTTGAATTTGTCAATTTTTATGTCTTTTAGTGCTTCTGTTTTTTTTGTTTGTTTGTTTCACTTCTTTCACATCTGCAAAACATTTCCTTTGAAGACTTATTACATCCGGGAAAACAAACAAACAAAAAAAGTCACTTGGGGTGAGATCGGGTGAATAAAGAGGGTAGGGAATGGTGGTCATGGCATTTTTGGTCTAAAACTGCTGAACACTCAGCGTGGTGTGGGCAGGTGTACTCATAAATCATCCATCATGGAATGGGTAAACACGTTGAAAGAATCTTCAAAAAAATTCACTGAACCAGAATGCAGTCTCTCACAACAATGCTAGTAGGTACACTGACGCAGATGGGTTCCCAGGACACTCCTGTACTACAAGGGGCCCACCTTCCAGAAGATATTTCCCTCCATAGATACCCTTAGACTTTCATAAAGTCAGAATCTCAAGTGATGTAAATTTTCTTCATTTCTAATTTTCCTGTTTGTGAGCATTTCCCTCAGTACTCTGCACATTCTCACCAATGCACACCCTGACCAACACAATGTTAGGACAACTCGACTTAATATCCCTCTTTTCTTAAGCTTTGTGTTTATTCCTTCTTTGACACAATAGTGTTGACTTACTATGTTTGAACACTTAAGGCCAAAATCCCAATGTTATTTTGCAAGAATCTTACCTTTATGTTTTAAAGTTCTGTGAGAACTGTGGCATATTTATATTGTTTCTTGCATTCATATTTAAAAGGTTAATATAAAAACTGAACAAAAAGTATCATGCTTCATGTGTTGAAATGAAAAATCTATTATTAGTGGTGAAGCAACACTTGCTCTGTCATTTTTTATACTTTACCTTTATTACTACTTCTGGGTTCAACTTATCATCTTTTAAGAGAAAATCACATAATACAATTACATTTTGTGTGATGTTAACTATCTCTTTATAAGTATAAACTGTGATATTTGCTTGCAAAAGTATTTTATTCACCTTCTAGGAAAAACAATTTAACTGTGCTTGCAATTCAGGATGTTAATATTAGGTGGCAATAGTGCATAAGAATGAAGAATAGACTAGCTTGTCTTCCCATATTTATAAGAAATAAAAATGTATATATGTTCCTTGATTTCTCTTCCTCTTCTTTCCCACATTATACCCTTCCACCTCCCCTCTGGTTACTGTCGGTTTGGTCTTTATTTCAATGTCTCTGGTTATATTTTGGTTGCTTGTTCATTTTGTTGATTAAGTTCCATGTATAGGTGAGATGCAAAAAAAATACATAGAAAAAAGATATAAAGTAACATGAAATAAAACATGTATTTATAATTTTGTTTGTATAACTAATAAAAATTGTATTAAAGAAAAGAAAGAAATAAAAATCTACTACTAAAAAAACTGACACAGACTTTAAACATTAATTATCTTAATTACTATTTACTCAAAAGAGAAAGTATTATTTTTAAATAAAATTTTGGATAGGTGTATATTCACAAGTTAAAAAATCTACAAATAAAAAAGGTATAGAGCGAAAAGGTTTTCTCCCATGCCTGTCCTCCAACATCCACAGGCAAATAATTGTATAGTCTCTTGGGCGTCCTTCCAGAGTTTCCTTATGTAAATACAAATAGACACAAATCTATATTCCTGTCTCTCCCTGTTTTTTGGTTTCTTAGAGAATTTTTTAGTTTAATGAAAAAAATTTTTACAAAAAGAAACCAACATAAGGGATCCAATTGTATCATGAAATCCCAGATATTCATTCTTTTTGTTGGAGATGCTGCATAATGTGTTCTGCTCTTCATTTTCTCTCTTGTCCTTTTTCCAGATGTCTTATTTCATCCTTTCTTTCCAGGACTCTTGAGGTCCTTGCCTAGAAGCTGGATATATCACCATAGCTCTCACGACTGTTCCACTTGGAGCTTCTGCATTCTTTTTTATATGGTTGCATAGTATTCCATTGTATGAATATTGTATAATATATTTAACCAGTTTCCTATTGATGGATCTGTTGTGCTATATTTTATGCTATGGCAACCAATGCTATAGTGACTATCCATACACTTACATGATCTCACATGTAGGATACTTCTCAGAAGTGGAATTCCTGGGTCTAAGTTATATACATTTGCAATTTTAATAGATATTGCCAAGTTGGCCTCTTCAGAATTTATATTGATTTATACTGTACTATCTTCAAAATGGGTCTGTCTTCCATAGCCTTGTTAACAGGGTGCATGATCAGACTTTGCAATCTGTAAATCTGATTGGTTGAACAAAGTATCTCAAAATACTTTAATTTTCATTTCTCTTAGATGAGTGAGCATACCCATCTTCCACGTTTAAGGGTTATTTATTTATTTTATTTTTATTGGTTTTACTTTTTAATTTAATTTATTTTTATTGTATTTTTTCCATTACCATTTATCCTTCTGATACCCTCTTCCACCTCCACCCACCCTCTACCCCTCACAATTACCACACTGTTGTCCTTGCTCATGAGTCCTTTCTCTTGATCCTTCCACCCCCTAACCACCCCCACTGTCACCCAGAACTGTCAGCCTATCTATAAGTCTATTTCTATCTATAAGTCTGTCTCTATTTCATTTCTGTTTAAGGGCTATTTATATTTTTATGTTATTTTTTTGTGGATAAAATGCCAACAAATACAACTATCCACATACATATATAGAGTTTTGTTATTGAAGTTATTGCTTGTTTTTTGCTTTCATGCTATACATGTTTTTCTTTCGTTTGCTTTGCTCATTTGACCATGCCTTCTGACCATGGCTCTGAAGAGAAGATGCTGGTAGTGGGGAAGGAGGGCTAGGAGTAGAATGTCTGTTTTTCCCTTCATCCCTTTGCCATTGACTCCTGGGGGAAATATCTGTAAACTGGAGTGGTGAAAGGAGAAATCTAATAAATTCTCTTTCTGAGACTAATTAAGGCTTCAAAGAGACAGATAACCACTGGGGATAATATAGTCATATTGAAACTCAGGAAATGGCCAGTATTATTGCAGCTTCAGAACTTAGAACCCACCCCCAAAAAAACCACTGCCTCTTTGAACTGAAGTCTTGGTGAGTTTCAGTGTAATGTGCATAGGAAAACCTAGACTATGAAGCCGAAAAGAAAACAAAAAATGCTCTTCTGTATTCTTTGCTGACTTGGAGTTTTAGGCTCCAGCTTGATAAATTTTAATGAGATGTTTCCATTAGCATGCACATAAAGGAAAATGGTACAAAGTTATATGAAAAGATAGTCTCCACAACTTTAGGATTATCTTCTGTATGTGGAGATAATAGTAACTGAATCCATAAGTATTGGGTAGTGGCATTTTTAGAGCAATAGGGAAATGCATTTGTCATCTTTTCCAATTCCCCTCCTCCAAAGATGAAGAATAGGGCTAGAAAAGTTTAAATGACTCATGCAATGTCCCCCTGCTAATTAATGGCAGTGTCGGAGTCCAGGTGGGTACTCATGTTACTGACTCCTGCCCTTCCTTCAATTTATAGAACTTCCCTGAAACATACATGCTGGGGTTTTGCCATTGCCAAGGATGCTGTGCTCTGAAATAACCCTATGTCACACACCCTTTTCTGCGTGGGATCACCTGCCCCACACTCACAGACAGCTAACTGAGGCTAACTGGGCCTTGAGCTATTCTATTAGAGCAAAACTAATTGACTTACATGGGCTTAAACTTCTAATGTTGATCTTATAAATACTTTGCCCTGTTTATTCAGACTGTCCATGAGTAGGAAGTTTTAAAAAATGTTGTACTATGAACACAAATCAATCTATTATCTGAAATATTTGAAAAGTTTTCTGAAGCTTTGATTATCATGTTCCTTTTGTTTTGGGTGTAATGTCAGTGCCCCACCCCCCAATTTTCCTAAATTTTTGAAAATATTTTTATACTCTTTGTCTTCTGTTGTGATAAAAACATCAATGTTGGCCATGCTTTGGGGGTTAGTGAGGTGATTTGGGGAGATTTCTGGACCTCAATCCTTTGTCTAAGAGGTAGATGATTAAGGAACAAAGCAAATTTCAGGAAAACCAGGATAGCATGATTCCATTGTAATGGTAAATTTCTGCTCCAACAATAACTTATTTTTTCAAATTATACCATGTGCTCAGGCTACAAAGGCTGCAGAAATGTGTGACTGTATTGGCAAATACAAGTATTGCCTTAACCACACTGGAGGCCAGTTAGCGTAATGTGTTTTTCAGATGCAGTTTGTCATTGATGCCGGGTGACATTGGGGCTTAAAACAAAAACAGGATGAGCCCAGAACACAAATGGAAAACTAGGTGGGTGAGTGGGTGGGTGAGTGGATAAGTGGGTGGGTGGGTATGGACTTGGAATTGCAAAATGTATTTCCTTCCTGTGGGACATGACCTGTGCTGACCTTTCTCCTCTCTATCTTTGTAAGCTGATCAAAACTTACTGAGAAACTGAATAGACACCACCAGTCAAGGGTAATGATGAGACCACCAAATTCAGTTAGGCCAGAAGCACATGTTTAAAGTATGTGTTACCATGGGTTCGAAGTATTTTTGTTCATAGGAACATGGACTCTAGCAATTAAAGTCAATATGTGCTTCCATTAAACCACTGTTTCCACCCTAAAATGGTTATAAATATGTAGCATAAGCTATGGAGAAAGTCTGGAGTGGATGACAGTTTATGCTAATGACACTTTAGAAACCAATATTCTCTACTTGAAATCACATGAAAAAATTCTACTCAATACTTCCTGGGTTCCATTAGTTTTTCTCATGAAATGGTTCAGGGGGAAATAATTTCTGTTTTCATTCCAGCTGTGCAGCAGATACAGTGATGATGGATTGCAAGTGCAAAGAGTAAGACAAACTCTGGCATACAAAGGACAATGACAACCAGAAAGCTTCAGCCAGATCCTGCCCTTTACTTGGAAGGAACTGAATCCTAGGAGTTGAAGGCATTTCTGATTTTCAGTCCTCTGCCTCCCTCTGCTGTTCTTGAGTAGTTTTTCCTTACAACAATGAGAAATCATGTACTAGCTGCATCCTTTTCTATGCTCTCCCTGCTGGCGCTAATGGGAGATACAGACAGCAAAACGGATACCTCCTTCATGATGGACTCGGACCCTCGACGCTGCATGAGGCACCACTATGTCGACTCTATCAGTCACCCACTATACAAGTGTAACTCAAAGGTAAGAGAAAGATCTCTGTGAGGGTAAGAATTACTTCTAGAAACAGGAGAAAAACCATATACCTTTGCCAAGGGATAGAGAAGTATGATGATAATGCAAACCTGACCTATATGGCTGGCCCACACATCTGGTGGGAGAATCATGCTTTTAGAGTGTCTTACCATGCTTTGCACTTCTGTCAGTAAAGCTGCCTAATTAAGCATGTGTATACACAGCCAGCTTCTCTCTTTTCAGTCTGCTCGAAGCCAATAGAAAAGGCTAGAATGTTCTCACAAAAAGTTGTTGCTAAACAAGATAGTAGGGGAGCGTTTCATCCTTGGTTGTGAGATTTATAAGCGGTAGAGTCCTTTTTCAAGAAAAAAATACTCTACAAGTTATTGTAATACCTTCTACCTCTACTGGCAATAAAGAGTAAGAGAATGCAAGAAATGTGATTGAGCAGTGAAATGTACTTCTTGAGGGACTCTTCAAGGAGTTTCTTGATGAAACAGTTGGTCATTAGCCTTGTAGTCCCAGTTTTTCTTCACCTTCCATGTTTATGTTAAAATGATTTCAAAAGATAAATGGAAATTTGATCATTTGTCATTTTCACATTGATTATCGAAATCATTCTTGTTTGGAGATTGTATGATTTTTGCACAGGCAACTTATACAACTGATATCTCACTGTTGGGACAAGTTGTGGGAAAGAATGCGATGTTTCAAAGGTCACTGAGAGTGACCAGCCACATGGACCACCCAGAAGGGACGCATATAGTAGGGAAGAACAGACTCAGAATGAGAATTCTCATGACTGTCACTATTGCAGTCACATGAATGAAATTTGCCCACATTTGGTAAATAAGAATTTGTTTAGGCCAACCTCAGAGATTTTCACTTTTAGTCCTGAGACTAAAACCACTTAAGCATTCTCATATGGCAAGTATTTTTTAAATTACCAGTATAATTAAGAAGGTTTTGTACTATCAACCACTAGAATTAAGACCATATAAGTAAATCTCTCTACCCTCCATCTGAAAACATTACAACTTCTGTCTGCCTTTAAAATTTCCATAACTTGTCTGATTATAGCTCAATGATGATGACTTGTTTTAGTTTGGCAGGACCAGAATTTGAGTGAAATCATTTTAATCATTAGATTAGTAAGCTCTAGGACTGTGGGAAAAAATAGACCTAAGGGGAAAGATTGTGACAAATAAAGAGTTAAGTGTTACCAAGCACAAAGGATATTTGTCCCAAAGTCCTCTTTCTACCAAGAAAAATGTTCTGTCTCTTATTTGCACATTTAGAGATAAAAAAAATAAACTTAAATTTTTACAAGATGCAATCCTTTTTTTAGAAAAAAAAATTAAAACCAATATTTAAAAAAAGACGGGATGTTTTTATAATTGATTGCTCAGAAATTGACTGGAGTGATTATTAGCTTCTCCTCCCCCACCCCTGTATAACACTAGCTAGGATTTAGTGTTTCTTATTCCATGGATGATTTGTCCCTCCGTTGATTTTTCCTCCATAATCATTATCCTTAAAAAAAGGGAATTAAAATTATTTCAAATAAAGTGTCAATGTGATAATAAGAAGGAACAGAGAAACAGAAGCAGATTAAAAAAGGAAAGAATACATTGGAAATATTTGGTGAAATGATAGAGGAGTGCCTTAACGATTATCACATTAGTTAAAGGAAGGTCAAAGAAGAGATGTCATTAACTTGAACCCAATAAACTCACAATGCTTGAGCATGAGTCCTAGAAAGAGACTATAGCCTACCTTTGTTCACCTCTGTTTTTTCCAGAATGCTATGATAAATAGTAAGAGAAATGTTTGTACATTCATGGGAACAATCTGTTTTCAAATACCCCAAACTATCCCAAATATACCAATAGTTTTATGTAAATTGTGCTTTTAATTATAAACCTTTCTTCTTTGGCCATAAAATATACTCAGAAGAATCTCACTTAACCAGACTGTTCCTGGATTAGATTTTCTTTACATATCCAGGAAAAAAAAAACTGTTTTTCATTTTTTTAAGATTTTTTTAAAATTTATTTATAGACAGAGGAGAATGGAAGGACAAAAAGAGGGAGACAAACATCAATGTATGATTGCCCCTTGCAAGTCCCCCACTGGGGACCTGGCCTGCAACGCAGGCATGTGCCTTGACCGGGAATCAAACCAGAGACCCTTTGGTTTGTAGGCCGGCACTCAATACACTAAGCCACACCAGCCAGGGCAAAAATGGTTTTTCATTTTGAATTATTCTGTAATTCTTACCTTTCAAAGACTCAGGCTGGTCTTTTTCTAATGGGTCTCATTTAATAAAACTGTTTGTCTTTATAGACTTAGGATAAAGCATTTAGCCTCTGTCTAGTAAACACCCAATAGGGGTTTTAACAAAGAGAAGTCTAGGGTAGATTTTTCCTCTCTGCAAAATTTTCCCTTAATATCATGTTCAAAGGCCATTATTTACTAAACACATGCCTACTGTTTGTTTGTCTTTCAATTATTAACACTTCCTGTCTTACATTTATCCAGTGTCTGGCCTTAGGAAGACAGATGAAGGGGAGCTTGTGACCCAGGCTCAGGGAAGGGAGGGTGCCTGCTTTAACAGCTAATATGTATCACTAGTATGTAGCACTACATATTATATAATCTAATCATTGCTGACCAACCTATGACGGGAGCCAGTATCATTCCCATTTTACTGGCAAGGAAAACTGAGACCTGAAACAAGTATTAAGTAGATTGTTTGATGTCAAATAGCCCAGGAGTGGTAATGTCTGCCTCAGAGCATCTTTCAACTACTTGGCTTCATATTGGAGGAATATAAGTAGAATGCAGGAGACACTATTTATAAGTCCACTTTTTAAGAATACTTTATTTATTTATCTTTAGAAGAGGGAAGAGAGGTAGAAAGAGAGGGAGAAAAACATCAATGTGTGGTTGCTTCTCATGCGCCCCACACTGGGGGCCTGGTCCAAAACCCAGGCATGTGCCCTGACTGGGAATCAAACCGTTGACCTTTTGGTTTGTAGGCCTGCACTCAATCCACTGAGCTATGCAAGCCAGGGCATCAACAATCTTTCTAGAACTAAAACTGAATACCTACTATGTGCAAGCACTGTGGTAGGTACTGGAGGCACAAATATTTTTTAAAGAAACACAGTTTTGGACTTCTGACCAAGATGGAGGCGTAGGTAGACACACTGTGCCTCCTCTCACAACCAAAAGAGGAAAAAAAAACAATTTAAAAAACAAAAACATCCAGAACTGATAGAAAACTGAACTGAGTGGAAGTCCGACAGCCAAGGAGTTAAAGAAAACATGTTCATCCAGATCGGTCAGTGGGGCGGATCTGGGAAGAGAGCACATGGCGAGACGGTGGTTTATGGAACAGCACCGGCAATGCTTCAGCTGCCCAGAGAGACCCGCGGCGGGCGCGCCTGGCCAAAACGCAGCTGGTACACTCAGCCAAACCCGTGGCTGGCTGACCTGGACCCAGCGGGGCCGAGACTGGTGGACCGGGTGGTCCCTTATTCATGCACAGTTAAACCAGAAGTAAAAGCTGGGGAGTGGAGCAGACCGAGAAACCCACCACCATGGGGAAATAAAGCCTCAAATCACTGATTGAAAACACCAGTGGGGGTTGAGGCGGTGGCAGGAGGAACTCCCAGCCTCACAGGAGAGTTCATTGGTGAGACCCCCAGGAACTTGGAAGTATGCAAAGCCACCCACCCACCCTGGAGCCAGCAAAAAAGGACCCAACTTGCTTGTGGGTAGCTGGGGAAGTTCAGAGAGCAGAGCAAGTGCCATTGTTCTCTCAGGCCCCACCCCCACAGGCAGAGTCACAGCACAATGACCTTGGTTACCCCACCCTGGTGAACACCTAAGGCTCTGCCCCTTAAATAACAGGCACACCAAGAAAAAAAATGGCCCAAATGAAAGAACACATCAAAGCTCCAGAAAAAATACAACTAAGAGACAAAGAGATAGCCAACCTATCAGATGCACAGTTTAAAACACTAGTAATCAGGATGCTCACAGAATTGGAGGAAAGTTGGTCGCCATTAGTTGAACAAATGAAGGAGAATATAAAGGAAATGAGGGGAAATGTGCAGGGAACCAATAGGGATGAGGAGGAAACTGGGACTCAAATCAACAGAGTGGACCAGAAGAAAGAAAGAAAGAAAAAAAAAAAACATCCAACTAGAAAAGAATGAAGAAACAGGAATTCAAAAAAATGAGGAGAGGCTTAGGAACCTCCAGGACATCTTTAAACATCCCAACATCTGAGTCATAGTGGTGCCAGAAGGAGAAGAGGAAAACCAAAGGATTGAAAACTTATTTGAACAAATAATGAAGGAGAACTTCCCCAAGATGGCGAAGGAAATACACTTCCAGGTAGTCCAGGAAGCTCAGAAAGTCCCAAAGAAGTTGGACCCAAAGAGGAACACACCAAGACACATCATAATTACATTACCCAAGATTAAAAATAAGGAGAGAATCTTAGGAGCAGCAAGAGAAAAGGAGACAGTTACCTACAAAGGAATTCCCATAAGATTGTCAGCTGATTTCTCAAAAGAGACTTTTCAGTCAAGAAGGGGCTGGAGAGAAGTATACCAAGTCATGAAAAGCAAGGACCTACATCCAAGAATACTCTCTCCAGCAAAGCTGTCATTTAGAATGGAAGGGCAGATAAAGTGCTTCTTAGATACGGTCAAGTTCAAGGAGTTCGTCATCACCCAGCCTTTATTATATGAAATGTTAAAGGGATTTATATGAGGCATGGAGGGATATCAACAGGGGAGTGGTAGGGGGAGAGAGGGAGAAAAGGTGCAGAGAATAAGTAGCATAAATGGTAGGTAGAAAACAGACAGGGGGAGGTTAAGAATAATATAGGAAATGTAGAAGACAAAGAACTTATATGTATGACCTATGGACAAAAACTAAAGGGTGGGAAATTGGGGGGTGGGGGTGGAGGGGAAGAAAGGTGGGGAAATGGGACAACTATAATAGCCTAATCAATAAAATATATTAAAAAATAGTCACAGGTATGCAAAGTACAGCACAGGAAAAATAGTCAATAATCTTGTAAAATCTATGTATGGTGCCAGCTATGTAGTAGATTTACCAGGGTAAAAACTTCATAAGTTATATAAATATCCAATCACTATTTGTACACTTGAAACTAATATAATATCACATGTCAACTGTAATTAAAATATAAGTAAAAAACAAAACTAAAAACAAAGGATTGAGTAAAAAAATAACCAAAAGAATGGAAGGGCAGATAAAGTGTTTCTCAGATAAGGTCAAGTTCAAGGAGTTCATCATTATGCAGTCTTTATTATATGAAATGTTAAAGGGATTTATATAAGGTATGGAGGGACATCAACAGGGTATTGGGAGGGGGAGAGAGGAGGAAAATGTACAGAGAATAAGTAGCATAATTGGTAGGTAGAAAACTGACAGGGGGAGGTTAAAAATAGTATAGGAAATGTAGAAGCCAAAGAACTTGTGTGTATGACCCATGGACATGGACTAAGGGGTAGGGAGTTGGGGGGGAGGTGTGGGGCAGAGGGGAATAGATGGGGACAAATAGGACAACTGTAATAGCATAATCAATAAAATATATTTAAAAAAAAGAAACACAGTTTTGCCTTTCATAATGTTTACAAGTAAATGGGGGAGAGAGGGAAGGAAACCTTTTCAGGGAGCTTTCTGTGAAACTGCCTGTTTCCCGTAGCCCTGAACTTGCAGCTGGCCAGTCCCAGAGGTCTGTTACCCACCTCCTAGCAATTCAGGAAAAAGCTGAGATGGGGTCAGGCAGAAAATACTGGCTGCAGTGGTCCACCAGGGAGGTCAATGTGGCCACACATTAGGATGTGTCTGCTGGCATTTAGTGATTGTCACCTTGTGGTTTAGTGGTTTTGTACCTTCTAGGATGGGGTACAAACGATTCTGAGAGTAACAGATTCTTTTACAATCTTCCTTGAGATTCTAAGTGAGTAAAGGCTATAGAACTAACAGGCAAAAGGTCAGTAGTTAGTGGAAACGTGGTGTCTGCAGCATCTTTAAGGGAAATGAGGCATCCCAGCCTTTTGAGAAAAAACTGCTTTCAAATTCCAGATTCACAGTTTGACAAGTGAGGGAAGTGAGGTAATTATTTGGTGCCTCAGTTTCTTTGTAAAATGGAGCTATTGCTGTCTACCTAAAGGTATGGGCATGAATCTTGTTGATAACATTTGTAAAGCATCCAGCACAGTGTCTGGCATATAAAAGGTATTAATAAATGATATTATGATCTTGATGATGAAGTTATAAACTGGACAGGTGTTTAGACTCACTTTTCTATTTCAGTCACTACTGTGACCTCAATAACTGCTGGAATCTCCTATAGCCTTAAAGGATTAGGAAAATAAACCTCATTGTGGTTCATGTTGAATACAGAAACTTGGCAGGGGTGGTGGGAGCGTGAAGAAGAGCAAAGTAAATGTAAGCCACTGTGTTGGGTGCTAAAAGGAAGGATAGAAGTCAAAGAGAAACATAACTTGCTGTCTGACCTCTTTTCCCAAGTGAGTAGAGGAAAGAGATACTGGAGGGGAGACACTTCTGGATTCAGGCCAGGGAAAGGTTTTCAGGAACTGAGCTTGGGAAAGGAAGCCGGTGGGGCAGGTCTGAGTTGGGTGAGGAGTTGGAGATGGTGACCCCAGACTAGGAGTGTGGAACCATGCCATAAGGTTGTCTGAACTCTGAAGAGCCCCAGGAACTGCAACAAAAAAGAAGGAGGAGGGTTCAGGGGACAAATCCTGGGAAATTTTCCAGAATAAAGGGACTTGGCATGCCAAGGACTGAGCCTTGAGGTTGGGAGGTAGTGATTAGGATTCTCAAGCCATGTCCTACTGGTGCTACTGAAGCTCAGAGTGATAGAAGAAATTAAAGAGTCAGAAATATTGAGTTTATAACACAATCAAATATTGGGAAGATATGAGTTATTTTTTTTTAAAAAAGGAATAAATGTATACTGAATGCCTACTATGTGCAGGCACTGTGGCTACTGGAAGCAGAAAAAAATTTTAAGACAGTTTTTGCTCTCATAATGTTTACAAGTAATCAGGGAAGAGAGGGAAGGGAAATGTTCCATGTTGCAAAGGCCTCTTCATGCCCTACCGAGTTGTGACCAGAGTAAATGTACCAGATTCCAGTTGGAGTTTACAGAGTTCTCACCCTATCAGAGCTCTCACCACCACCACCACCACCACCACTTCCCCCATACACAGTGCTTCATTCCCCTGGTTGCAATTTTGCTGATTCCCTCAGGCTCGCATGGTCAGTTTCAAGGTCAATTTGGGTCCCTAGAGGTGAATTGAATAATCATTTACTGAGGGTGTTGGTATGGGAAAGTTTAGGTAAAAGTTCACTGCAGAGAAGAGGTAAAATATGTTACTTACTCAATTGGGGTAAAATAGCCAAACCCTATTCTAAGAAGGGACAGATGCATCTTTATTCTGATATTGATGGTGACACCTAGTCAGTCATGGCCTGAGCCCGGAATTCATGGGGTTCCACATGACAGAAGAAGAAAGTGACTTTGGTGATGATAAGTCTTTCAACAAAGGGTGATGAAAACTATCTGTGTTTGGGTTTTCTCTCATTCAGAAGATAGTTGTGTATTGCAGAAAAGACATAATTGTCTAAGAATTATGGTAGGTCATCAGAAAGAGCAGATGCCTGAGACCTCCAGTGCATTCTTTGGTCTGGACCCAGGAATCACAGCAGACTACAACCCTCACAATGTAGCTTGAACTTACCCATGACCAACCTGAATATCTTATGAAAACTGAGGGCTTGACAGCCTGATCGTCATGGTCTAACAGTATAGCACTGTGTTTAGGAGAAAATGCTCAGGAATCTGGCTGTGTTGGTTCAGATGGTCCGGCCCTCCATTGTACAGCTCTGTGCCTTCAGGTTGGTAGCTTATCCTCTGCCTTTTAATTTATTAATTTGAAAAATAGGGAGAGTTTACCTTTTGAAATGCTTATTAAGAACTAAGTTGCATATGAAGAGCTTGGCACGGTGCCTGGAGCCAAGTAAACATTCAATAAACATTATATATCATCATCTATACTGTTTTTTATTATTGCTCAAGGACCTTTTTTTTACTCTTATCCTCAGCACATGGAAATCATATTATACCATGAAGGAACACATTCTTGAACAAACACTCTGAACCTGGCAGCTCTGTTCACTTTGGAAGAAACTGGTTTTAACATCCAGCTGGAGCCAAGTGACAACAAGGCTTGGGGAATACAAAGGAGCTGCTGGAGAAGTTGCCTAGCTTCCTAGCATCAGGCCACCTGTTTGGGAATCATAAGATAATAAAAATTAAACTGGACCCAAGGCAGATAACATGTATCTGTCACCCACCTGGGCTACAAAAAGTCAATAAGTATTATAAACAATAACCAGCTTTTGAACCCACTGTCTAATGGTGGAGCCCCATGTAGACTTATTGTCAAAAGAAGTTCCTTTCCTGATTTGATAATAGAATAATGTGGACACTTCCATTAAGAACACAAGTGCAGTTCAAAATGTAGAGGAGTCCACCCATGTTATTAAAACACAGCCAAGGCACAAGCATGAGGATTGTATGTCAACCATAAACTGGGGTGCACTGTATTTTGGCAGTCAAAGGCTTATTGAATTGAAGGATGAGTTGGTTAGGAGTTAGAGACTGTGTGGTACTACCCAGTGAATTGCTGAAAGTCCCTGGGAATCCCCAAATTATGAGGGGATAGAGCTGAGCAAGAGTCTTGACAATGAAGGAGGTATTATGTAGGACTGCTGTAGATATTAGAAGATTCACTTCTGCATAAGCTTGGAGGTGGTGATGACATGTCCCAAAAAGTCCATAAGACAAAGTTCAAACTTGCATGGAAATTATATATAGTTAGGGCTCCCCAGAAGCATGTCAAAGTACATTAGAGAAAGGTGTGAGTTGGCTCATGACTCAGGAAAACATGTTAACAGCAGGAGACAGAATAGTATAATGGTTTAGACCTGGTGTTTGGTTTTAGACAGAATTGAGTTTGTCTCCAGCACTGCCTTTTACTAGATATGTGAGTCTGAGCAAATTTCTTAAACTTTCTCTTTTTAAAAAAAATATTTTTTATTGTTGTTCAAGTAAAGTTTTCTGCCTTTTCCCCTGACCCCTCCCCACCACCCCAGCCCTCCCCACCTCCTTCCCCTGTTTCCACCTCCCTTGTTATTGTCCATTGTCCTTTATAATTGTTTCTGTAAACCCTTCATCCTTTCCCCCATTATTCCCTCCCCTCTCCCCTCTGGTCACTATCAGCCTGTTCTCAATTTCAGTGTCTTTGGTTATATTTTGCTTGCTTGTTCATTTTGGTGATTAGGTTCCAGTTAAAGGTGAGATCATATGGTATTTGTCTTTCACCACCTGGCTTATTTCACTTAGCATAATGCTCTTCAGTTCCATCCATGCTGCCACAAAGGGCAGGAGCTCCTTCTTTCTTTCTGCTGAGTGGAATCTTGACCTGGCAATTCCACTGCTAGAATTATATCCTAAGAACCCTGAAACATCAATCTAAAAGAACCTATGCACCCCAATGTTCATAGCAGCATAATTTACAATAGCCAAGTGCTGGAAGCAACCTAAATGCCCATCAGTAAATGAATGGATCAAAAAACTATGGTGCATTTACACAATGGAACACTTAAACTCTTTAAAGCCTCAGTTTCATTATTTGTAACAATAGTACAGATAATAATATGTAGTAATTTTAGCATAAAATTGTTTTGAGGATTAAATAAGGTTAAATGTTGTAAAAACACAATAAAATTTATCTTCCATTACTATTCGCTAAATGATCACTATCTGGTGATCCATCTGGAGCAGAGCCTCTCAAATTTTAATAGGCCTAGGACATTCCTAGTGAAAGTATGGATATTAGCCCAGCTTTACTCACATCAAATAAAATCTTTTGAGAAATGAAGAATCTCTTGTCTCACTTAGAACTACTCAATCACATTGTAAATTTGAACAATATCCCCAGATGATTTACATGCATATTGTAGTTTGAGAAGCTCTGGTCTGGAAGAGGTCAGAAGATGTTCATTAAATCTGTAACACAAGTGAGGCATGGCAGACTAAAATGTGAAATATGAAGAGTGAACCTGGAGAGCTTTATCCTTTCCATTCCTTAATAAAACTTATTTATGGATGTTATCTTACAAACTCCCCACTTTACATACCCAACTGACATAGACAAAACACAGGTACATTTTATATAGTTTTCAGCTTTGAGATAAGATCTATATACTGTGAATCTCTTGGAAAGGGCATTGGTGTGTGTGTGTGTGTGTGTGTGTGTGTGTGTGTGTGTGTGTGTGTGTGTGTGTGTGTTGGGAACATTGAGGGCCTAATAACTGTTTCATAGTCTCTTCCTCGAGGAGAGAACCTTTGAATTTGGCAATGGAAGACAGTTGGTATTTCATTAAGCACAGCTAGAAAGAAAGGGCATTCATGAAAGAGAAAGACATGAGCAAAAGCAAGAAGCAAGGAAATTCAGTACAGTTTCATGAATTCATAAGTAGTTAAACTTGATCAGAAAAGGAAGTGGATGGTGAGAATGAGAACAGTTGTAAGAAAGACTGCAAAGATCATGTGAAATTCAAATCATAGAGGGCCTTAATGCCTGCTCAGGATTTTGAACTTTATTCTGAAGGCTGGGGGCAACCACTGATGGTATTTATTGTACATCTGTGCATTCTCCTTGCCCAGAAAGTCTAGCTCCTGAGGAAGAGGGGCCCATTGGAGGTGGTCCCAGGGTCTTCAGTGCTGGAGTTCTTGTCCATTAGAATGTGCTGAAGGTAGAGCTTCAGACCCTGAAAACTTTTAGTGAAATGACTATCAGGTTAGTTCTTCTACAAATGGCCCTACATTGTTGACTATGTCATTTTAAGACCAAAACTAATTGCCTGGTTATTCAAGGTCTACATTTGGTTCACTTGCATGTCTATCATTTGGAGATGAATCACTACCACGTCTTTGCTTTTGAATTAACTCTGCTGGCACAGGTTCACTATATCCATCCAGACTGAAATTGGACCTCTAAAGACTCCATTTTGGGAGGTGATTTTTAGAATAATTGTTTGATCTTCCTAATAGATGATCTGCATTAGAGTGAGTAAACTGAACACTATTTCAAAATGAGATGTCCAGGAACTTTTCCCATGTAGTGGTAAATTGTGAAGGAGGGACTGGGGAAGATCTTGGACTCTCCTTCTCTCATTAGAAGGATAGGGGTGGCACTGAGGATTGGCTCAGTTACTACTGACTATGGCACAATCTCTCAAAACCTATTTCAGATCATGTTTGTTTAACCTGTAAGTGTGAAGAGCAAGTAGGATAGAATTAAAGTTTTAATAAAACCAAAACAGCTTATAGCTGCCATTTTCTCTCTGCCTCTGATCTTTCAGAGAAAATATATCAGTAGGTTTTGTTCAGTTTATCTTCACCAAGCCCTGCTGGTTGTTTCCTAGTGTTTCATATTCCCTTATTGGTTGCTAAGAGATTGTTGGATTCATCCCAGCATCTTCTCAGGTAATGATCTATAATTACCAGAATTTAGCTTCTCTTCCTTTTGGAAAGATAGGCAGGTCATTCCTTTTTTTAAATCCTTGGGTATTTAATTCTGGCCTATAGAATAATGTTAAAGATAATAGCTGGTGTGTTTTTAATAACAGCTGCTAAATCGTGAAGTAAATGTCAAATGGTTTCATATATGTATGTATCTTTTAATCTTTTATTTAAAATTTTCAATTTTTCATTCTTATTGTTAGTTCTGGAATTATAGGGCAATATTTTCTCCATCACTTAATATGAAATTCATGAAGCAAGACCTTCCCACATAAACATGGACCGATAATTTCAGGTTCTCCTCACCCTCTGTACCCAAATAGAATCAAGCTGCCCACCCTACCCCACCTATGACTGCCACTCCTAGGACAGCAGGATTTATGAGCCTCTGCTCTGTTCCCGTAATCTGTATACAAAATATTGAGTGTGTGCTTATGTCCATTGCTCTGGGGATAACTTTGGTAGTTGGTGTCACAGTCTTAAAGGAGTCTGTTTACTAAAATCGCATTGGGCCATTATAGAGAATGCACATCCTGTGTTACTTCAGCCCAAGCTTTATTATCATACTAACTTACCTTTGGGAATAGATGTGGTTAGAATGAGTTAATATTTGCTCTAAATGACTCTGAAAATGTGATTGCACAAATCTTAGGCTCCTTCAATGTATAAGCCCAGAAATGCCATTCCAGGGTCCAAAATGCAGCCCATTATTATTTAATGCTCTTGTTTCAAGTTGTAGTAACCAGAATATTTTTTTCCTAAGTGTACTCAGGTTACCCTCACTTTTTCAGAAATCAAATTCTTTTTGTTTAATGAGTCCCTTCACATAAAAAAATTCTTTTTTAAATTCAGTTATTCTTTACTCCCTGATTTTTTAAAAATAATTACTTTATTGTTGTTCAATTACAGTTATCTGCATCCTCTCCCCTCCTCTCCCCCTCCCCCCTTTACTCCCTGATTTTAATTTGGGATGACTTTCTGCATTTTAAGACTGGTAGAATTGGCATTAGGCAAATAATAGATTCTTATCTGTCTGAATAAATTTTGTTTGTTCTTTGATTTTTATTTGCACATCAAGGTGGTGAGCCTCTTTCACTTGTTCTAAACTCTCGGTGCACTCCAGAATTACCTAAGGAACTTTGAAAACCACAAAAATCTGGCTCTGTCTTCAAGGATTTTATCTTTTGTTTTTTAATTGTTTTATTGTTGTTCAAGTACAGTTGTCTGCAGTCAAGGATTTTAACTCAATTGGTTTGAGGCGGGGCCTGGGTGTTGACATTTAAAAAATAAGTTTTACCAGATGATTCCAAATTGCAACCAGAGTTGAGAGCCACTGGTCTAATCCAGCAGGAATTGGCAAAGAGGGTTAGGTTTTTATAAAGAAATCTGTGCTATTTGGCTGGGGTTTTGGCATCTTCCATAGGGTAACTACCTCTCTTTTCTCCCTAGATGGTGCTTATGGCCAGGTGTGAGGGGCACTGCAGCCAGGCATCACGGTCTGAGCCTTTGGTGTCCTTCAGCGCTGTCCTCAAGCAGCCCTTCCGCTCTTCCTGTCACTGCTGTCGGCCCCAGACCTCCAAGCTGAAAGCATTGAGGCTGCGCTGCTCAGGGGGCATCAGACTCACGGCCACCTACCGGTACATCCTCTCCTGTCACTGCGAGGAATGTGGCTCCTGAGATCTGCTGTTGAGTGGCTTCTGGATGAGACAACCTCCAGCCTCTGATCAAGGCAGCTCAATCAAGCAAGGAAGGACTGGCAAGAAAAGAGTTAAGGCAAAAAAATGCAGCAATTCCCACAGGATTCTGCATATTCTAGTAATATTCTACATGTTTGTTGACAGAGAAAGATACTCTGGGAACTTATTGTCCATTCCTGTCTCCTTTCCCTGGTACAATATCTTTTGCTTCCTTTTCAGATTCAGGCATTTTCCCTCTTGGCACTGAATGTTGTTTGGGTTTCTAACAATTCAGCATTAGTGGGAAAAGTGGGTCCCCAGGCAAGAGTGGGTCAGGCTGTCACTGTTTGGTGCAGATTAGGGAAGCATTTGCTTTGGAAAGCAGGGCAGCATAATTCTTTCTGGGACATCATCTGGTTTTTGTTTATCTTGTTATTTGGTCTAAAGTTGCCATTGCTGCTAAAGGTTCCCAATTTGAAATTCCAAGCATCAAGCATGTGGATATGTTTAGTCAGGTATACTCATAGCCAGCTAACTGACATTCAGATAATTAACAAACAGAGTCTCTTATGTGATGCTGGAACTCCTGATAGCTGTAATTATAATTCATAAAGGACTTTGGGAAGTAAATGTGGCATAAAGAATCTGTAACCTGAAGGCTCTCTCAGATAAATTATGGTAAAATTTTGTAAGGGAGCAGACTTTTAAAGATCTGCACAAATACGGATCCTGCACTACTGACTTTGAAAAAGGCATATATGTGTGTGTGTGTGTGTGTGTGTGTGTGTGTGTGTGTGTGTGTGTGTGTATGGCATGGAGAATGCACTATACTCATGCATGCAAATTAGACAACCATGTATGAATCTATTTGTAGGTGTGATATAGCTTCAACCATGCCATGGGCATTTTTCTCCAACATCCACTTGTCCGTGTGAAGCATGCTGCCAAAATGGTGGCCTGGCTCATCTTCTGAACATTTGGTTTAAATATATTTTGGTCTTTGAGACTCAAAATTTGAATTATTCCCATATTGTGAAATAAAAAGAGTATCATCAAAATTTTGACTGTGTAAGTATTGTTTTTTCTACTAAATGTCCTACTTTGGTGCATCACTATGTTGTGTGTGTGGGGGGGGGAGAGGAGCATCTAGAAAAAAGGAGATAGGGTTCCAGAATGCATGGCAGGGACATTTTTTGAAATCAATGTACTAAGGTGGTGGGGGCCTAAGAAATTTGGCTTTTAGTCTTAGAATTTAGTTTATTGAATGAGCACGGCTGCTGTAGGCACTACAAAATGAAATAGAGATGTCATCTCCTTTTTAATCTCTTCACTTTTATAAGAAGAGAATAGTATTCATAGATGAAGTCTGAAGAACCAGAAGGAGGACAAATAGTTCACTAACAATGGTTTCTGTGTCACTGACCATCCAGTGCTCTAGATCCAATGATACTCTTGATACTATGAGATTATTCATGGTGCTAGCATACTGCTATGTCTGCTTTAGGCATCTCAACACTGACCCAGACTGGCAAGTCAGTTTCTGGGCCGAACTTGATACCATGCTGTCATGGTTCACCAGAGATACCATTGCACCCCACTGTTAGTACAGCCAACCTATTAATTACTATTCCTGGTGGTTTTATAAACTCTTTGGCACAGCTTTCACACAGTTTTTAGAAAGACAACAGGGTTAAATTTGTATTTGTAGCTTTGGAACTGAAAAAAACTAATGCTATTAAGCCTAGACCTTAATCTTAACCTTCATTGTGACAGAGCCAGTTAGTCCACTAAACTGGAGGTTGTCTTATTCTGAAGGCAAATGTGAAATAATAATTTGGATTATTACATGAAGAAAAATGTTGTCATAAAAAAGAGTTAAATTTAATACCAAAGTTAAATGAGTACAATTCTTAACTGGTAATGAAAGTATTAGCCACTGGTCACATTTACAGCTATTCTTTCATGTAACCAATCAAAAAGTGGAATTAATACTTCTAGCCTTAAAGTATCTCTTTCTGGCTTTGAAAACTCAATTTGCTTTGAGAGTCACATGCCCCAAATTCCAGTATTTATTTCCTTACTCCTGATTTGGGAGTGGAGGGCAAAGTTATATGACTCACATTTTCCAAATTCCCTGGAAACCAGAGAAAATACTCCCTTCAAATCCCATTACATGGTCTATTGTCAAAGCTTTTGCCATGAAAATGAGCAGAACACTCTTGTAACATTAGAGAATCATAGAACAGTGACAGGAGAGACATTAAAAAGCATCCATTCTCTTTTTTCCCCTAAATAGATGAGCAAATGGAGTCCTGAAGAAACTCAGGAACTTGCTCAAACTCTCACACTTAGTCTTGGATTTGGACGTAGAACTCAGAGATCCTGCTCCATAGCCTTTCACTTCCTCCACCAGTGAAAGGAGTCTCATTCTTTTCGGTATCTTGGATACTGAATATGGACAATGGGATGGAAAAGGATGAAATGAAAAAAATCACATTTAAATGGAGCATATCAAGACTGAGAAAGAGGAAAAAAGTTATATTTTCCTTAAAAACCTAAAAATAGCCCTTGGAACTGAGAGAATTTAGACATTATTGGATTTTAAGTTACTATGGAATTTGTATTATAGCTTTTAAAAATTAAACATATTTAGCCTTATTTTAATGTCTACCCTTAAGGATTGAGAGAGAACCAAATCAAAACACTGATGGGTTAAAAATGCTAGTGCTGGAATGCCTAAGGAATGTTTACCCTTCTTCCTCATTTACTATGAATGAATAAAGGCACACTAAAATATGCTATAATCTTAGTAGTTTGCATTCTAAAAATCTGTATGATAATCCATAATGGTGGATGGCAAACCTCTTGTAAACTGATGTTATCATCATCACTTATAAGCCTTTAATAATAACGAATTAACAGTGCACTGGAAAATAGAAGGGTTTATGGACTGAATTGATATCTCAGTTTCCCAGACTAATCTCCTAAGTATCATTTATGTAAGCTCCAGAGCTTTTTCCAGAAACTTAGGACAAATCAACCCTTCTATGTCCTGAGAAAATAATAGGCGATTTTATACTAAACTCAAGTATTTGCTAGTCTACCCAACACATTATTTTGTATTAGGTAGAGCAGACCACACACACACATTATGACTAGGGAACTGTTTAAGTTCATTTCTTCCTTGTAACTTTGGAGAAATAAAGCATAGATTTGCTTTTGGTCATTTCTTGTGGCCCCAATAAAACATATACACTTGACCAAGAGAGCTGCTCAAGATAGAACAACAAATCCATGGGGAATCAAGGGGTTGAGAAGGCTTAGATCAGAAAGGGAAGCCATATCCTGCTGATGTTGCCATCTTCATGACCCAGACGCAGCCACATCCTGGTGGACAGACATGTTCATTAGCTCCCAAGCGAGAATAGTAGAGAAGGTTGGATCTGCGAAAAGAGTTTCTGCACATAGTTGTATCATTATACCCCCAGAAGATTGCTTTGCTTAATAATGTCTGTTTCAATGCACAAAGAGGTACCAAGCAACTGCTTGCTGAAGGACAGTATTTTATGAGAAAATGACATCAGATACCAACAAACCAATGTCTTCCTGTAAGTCTTCATTATATTAATAAAACGTTTTGGCACTGTATATTCTACCATAAATCTGTAACAGCATAGGCTTTTTCTTTAATTTGATTGTGAATGTAATTCCAAATTTTTCATTGATTAAAGTCATTCTGTGACCTCAAATATGAATGTATTCTTCTCATGTGGTAGACAGAACATTTTAAATTCGATTACTCTGGCGAACATGGACAAGAACCAAGGAATGATTTGTTGCCTCAGCTGTCAATTTCTTCAGAGACTGCCTCAGCTGTAGTCACCTTGCTGAAGGGCATGTTCTCCCAGGATTGGCTCATACCCAATAAGTCATAGGGGTGGAGGTATAAGGGCCTGGCTATCTTAGCCTGCTGAAAGACAACTTTAGTGGGCAAACCTGGTTCCAGAGCTATCTACTGGGATAATGGAAGCATGTCAACTCTACTCTTTCTGCCCAAGCTTGCTTCTCCCCGACCTTCCACAGGTGCTGATCCCTAATAAAGACACTACACTGCAGGCTCCATATCAGCATCTGACTCTTGGGAACCAAGCCTGAAATAAAAACTTTTATATATTTATTGGCCTATAAAAAGAAATGAATACATCTAAGCTGTGCAGTCTTATTATGTGACCAATAATATTTAGGGTTAAAATAAATATTTCTACTTCATTTAAGTGCAGGGTTTAAATATATGTGCTAGCACCTGCTATGTGTCAGCTAAAATGTTGAATGCTGAAGATATTGAAGCGAAAAAGTTGCAGCCTTGCTGTATTATGTGCACAGGCTACAGAGGGCAAGAGATGACTATAATAAGTGCACTGATGATATATAGAGATAATTCACAAAGCACAGGATCATTTTATTGGATTTATTGGGGTGACACTGTTCAATAAAATTATATAAATTTCAGGGGTACAATTCTATAATACATCATCTGTATGTTATATTGCATGTTCACTACCCTAAGTCAGGTTTCTTCCCATCACCATTTACTACCCCTTTACATTTTCCTACCTCTTCACCCTCCTTGCACTCTAGTAATCTCCATACTGTTGTCTGTGTCTATAAGTCTTTTTTCTTTGCCTAATCCTTTTACCTTTTTCACTCAACACCTGTAGCTCCTCCCCTTTGAGAGCTGTCAGTCTGTTCTCTGTATCTATGAGTCTGTTTCTATTTTGCTGAAATCACTGTGGAAAGCAGTATGGAGTTACCTCAAAAAATTAAAAATAGAACTGCCTTAAGACCCAGTGATTCTACTCCTAGAAATATATTTGAAGACACCTGAAACACTAATTTGAAAAAACATAGGCATCCCTATGTTCTTTGCAGTGTTATTTACAATGGCCAAGATGTAGAAGCAGTCCAAGCACCCATCAGTAGTAGATGAATGAATAAAAAAGCCGTGGTACATTTACACAATGGAATACCACTTGGCTATAAAAAAAGAAGGAAATATTACCTTTTTTGACAGCATGGATGGACCTGGAGAACATTATGCTAAGTGAAATAAGCCAGTCAGAAAAAGACAGATACCATATGATCTCACTCATATGTGGAATATAACGAACAAAATAAAGCAAATGATCTTGTGTGTTGGTTTTAAAGTGCCTTTTGATCCAACAATCCCAAGGCTGGGACTATACACTAAGAATCCTGAAACACCAATTCAAAAGAACCTATGCACCCCTATGTTCACAGCAACGTTATTTACAATAGCCAAGTCTTGGAAACAGCCTAAGTGCCCATCAGTAAATGAGTGGATTAAAAAACTGTGGCACATTTACACAATGGAATACTATGCAACAGAAAGGAAGAAGGAGCTCCTACCCTTCATGAAAGCATGGATGGAACTGGAGAATACTGTGCTAAGTGAAATAAATGAGACAGTGAATAACCTGTATGACATGACCTCACCTATATGTGGAACTTAACAAACAAAATAAAACAAAAAAAGAGCAAAATAGACCCAGAGACATGGAAATAAGGAACAAACCGACAGTGACCAGAGGGGAGGGGGGATAGGGATAATGGGGGAAAGAAGGGGAAGGGTCAAGTGAACAAACATGTATAAATGATCCATGGTAATGGACAACAGGGTGGGGATTGACTGAGGGAGCGGTGGGGGAGGGCAGGGGAGAGCAATGGGGGGAAACTGGGAAAACTGTAACTGAACATCAATAAAAAATAAAGTGGCTGTTTTAAAAGTAAGGGGACATGAATGTCAGTTGGTTTTCAAAATATCCTTATGAAGTAAATTAATACAAAAGTATCACAGATAAGAAACTGGAGGTTGTCTTCTGGCCTTAAACTCTGTGCTTTCTAAGGATATTTAGGCAGAGGTTGGGGATGGAGGAGGCAAATTTCTAAGCCTTATTTTCTCTTTAGTGATAAAAGACTAATAATATAGGATTCATGGGATTAAATTACATAAATGCCAGTAAAGAATTTACCACACTGTTTGGGAGAGAGGCAAGATGGCAGAGGAGTGAATGGAAGCCACACTAGTATCCTCCCAGGACCAATCTGGAATTGCAACTAAATTATGGAGAAAATATTCAGAACAAACAACTGAACAATAGCACGAGAGAAGCCTTATGACCTCAGACATACAGAAGAATCAACTTCAGCACACCCTGTTTGGTAAGGAGTGCGGTGGAAACTCAAGAAGGCTGGCTTGGTGCCCACAGGCAGCAGCACCAGAGGGATAATTAAGGGCCAGTTGGATCCCCCTGAGAAGAATGGGGTCTAAACCCTAAGCTGGGATCCCCAGCCTAGAACACCAGAGCCCCAAGGTACACAGATAACAACTGGCAATGAAAAGTGGTAGGATTGCTCTCTGCCAAAGACTGATGGCTGGAGACACAAAGAACCATTTAAATGGCCAATGCACAAATTTTCATTTGTAACCACTTTCCTGTGGCTCTGGCAAAGGCAGGGGCAGGATGGGCTAGAGACACCTGAGGAGAGACTGGGGGTGGAGGCTTTGGGGAGAGAGCGGAGAGAGTAGCCACAGGGATCTCAGTGCTAAGTCATCACCCCTACAGTAGCAGCTATCCTGCTCAGGCAGACCATTCCCCTCTAACCAACAGCAGCCTGAGGGGAAACAATAACACCAACCCCAGGAGGAATTCTGATTTGCTTTACGGGGCTTAAGCCTCACTGCTCAGTGCAGAGTGACTAGATTAACAACTGAAGGAAACAGCCACAGACAGTCAATCCCTGGCAGTCTCTGAGCAGGCTGCCTAAGGTCAGATGGAGTTAACATTTGACATCACCAGAGGCAGATCCAGAAAGAAAAAAACAGTGGTAAATACTAGAGGCTACCTAGAGGAAATCCACTGTGGCCTTCTCCATGATTAGCAATATTGTCCATCGTGCATAGCTTTCTAACATCCATTTCTTGTCCAGCAAGTTTGTGCATGTCAAGCCACTAGAATTTATACTATAATTTATCTCTCTCCTTTTGTATAATAGTCTTAATCTCTTTACACCATTATTAATACTGGTTCATTTGCTGTTGATACTGGGATTGCAGAGGAGTGGAGATATTTTTATGGATGTGGGTTTGTTCCCTGGACTTTGTGGTTTTGTTCTGGAAGCACATGCAAAACAGTGTACAAGACGTGTTGGGCTGAGGGACCCTCAGTCAACCAGCTGGAGGGAAGGACTCACCAAAGAATGACCCAACAACAATCAAAACCCAATTACATCCAGAGAGCCAAAATAAACAGCATAAAGGGTATCTCAAGAGCATCAAGTTCAGAAGATCAAGGAGATTGAACCACTGAATTTCACAGGTATCCTACCATAGATGTTCACACCACAAACTCAGGGAGTCAAAGCAGATCAATATAAGAAGCAGAGGCTAACAAGGAGTCTAACAAATAATGGGAAGACAAAGAAACACCCCCTTCCAAAAAGGAAAGGAGGAATCCCCAGAAAGAATGCTAAATGAAATAGAGGCAAGTCAACTATCAGATATTGAGTTCAAAACAATGGTTATAAGAAAGTGCAATGAGCTCACTGAGAATTACCAAAAAGTATAGGGAAATTATGAACCATAGGCAAAAAAAAAAAAACTATAGCAAAATAAAAACTCTAGCAAAAATTATGAGGAAATTACTGCAAACTATATCAACACGAAAAAAAAAATAGAAACTATCAACAAGAGCCAAGAAGAAATGAATAATACAAATTCTGAATTGAGGAACACAGTAGAAAAAATCAAAGACAGGCTTAATGAAGCAGAAGATCAAATCAGCAAGCTGGAGAACAAAGTAGAAAAAAAAATCCCAGAAAGAGCAAGAAAAGGAAAAGAGACACAAAAAAGAGTGAAGAGGTGTTACAGAAATTGCAGGACAACATGAAATGTAATAATATCCATATAATAGGCATACCAGAAGGAGAAGAAGGGCAAGGGATAGAAAACCTATTTGAAAAAGTTATTATGGAAAACTTCCCTAATTTGATGAGAGAACAAG
>PVJI01013023.1:0-49251 GCA_004026765.1 Micronycteris hirsuta | reverse complement strand
TAGAGAAGTCCTTTTAAGGGATTATGCCTTTTTTATGTGGCAAGCTTGTGGATTTCACAGATCTCCTCTTGTTTAGACTGCCTTCTTTTATGGTTTGAAGATAATTTCTGTCTTTGCCCCCAGTATGATTTTTACCTACATAACTCACTGTGATTTTCACTCTTACCACTATTATTTCTTTATTCAACCAGAAAACATGGCTCAAAATAATAGTGTTGACTCATACTTGTTGTGTATGTAATGTTCTCTTTAGGCCTACTCATTCTTCTGTGTGAAACTGAGTTTCACATCTGGAAATTAGACTCAAAACCATAAATATCCTAGAAGGAAACATAGGAATCAAAATCTTGGACATTTCTAGTAGCAATTTTTTTCCTGATATGTATCTCCTCAGGCAAGGGGAACAAAAGAAACAATAAATGGGACTATATGAAACTAAAAATGTTTTTGCACATCAAAGAAAACCATCAACATTATAAAAAGATGACCCATTGAATAGGAGAACATAGTCACTTACATATATAATAATGTGTTAATATCCAATATTTATAAAGAATATATAAAACTCAGCACCAAAAAATAAATAAATAAATAAATAAGAGTCCAATTAAAAAATGGGCAAAATACCTGAACAGACACTTCTCCAGTGAGGGCATAGTGATGGCCCATAGACATATGAAACGATGCTTAACATCACTAGCCATCAGAAAGATGCAAATTAAAACCACAATGAGATACCACCTCATACTGGTAAGAATAACTGTCACCAGTAAATCAACAAACAACAAGTGCTGGCAAGGATGTGGAGAAAGGGTAAACCTTTTCCACTGTTGGTGGGAATGAAGATTGGTGCAGCCACTGTGGAAAGCAGTATGGAGTTTCCTCAAAAAAATTAAAAATGGCACTGCCTTATGAACCAGCGATTCCACTTTTGGGAATTTATTCATAGAAACCTGAAACACTAATTTGAAAGAACATAAGCACTTCTACGTTCATTGCAGCTTTATTCACAATAGCCAAGACTTGGAAGCAGCTGAACTGTCCATCTGTAGATGAGTAAATAAAATGACTATGGTACATTTTCACAATGGAATACTTACTATTCTGCCATAAAAAAAAAAAAGAGGAAAATTTTACCCTTTATAACAAGTAGATGGACAAGCAGAACATTATACTAAGTGAACTAAGCCTGTCAGAGAGAAACAAATACCATATGATTTCACTCATGTGAAATCTAATGAATAAACTGAACTAACAAGCAAAATAAGACAGACTCATAGAGAGCATGCTGACAGCTTTGGGTGGGGGGAATTGGGGAGTGGAGGGATCAAGTGGATGGACAACAGTCTGATTATGGGGGGGTAGATACAGGTGACAGTATAAGGGGGACAAATGGAAATAGAAAAAATACAATTAAAATACTTAAAAAAAGAGTAGGAACAAGTTTCCTTCAGAAACTTGGTTTTTGAAACTCTAGTAAGTTTCTCAAATGAAAATGTTCTAAAAGATAGCTCTTTTAAAGTAAAAATAGTAACCTATCCCAAAATGAACATTGTAGTCTAACTTGACTGAGAAACAGTCTGTGATTAAATGTCGAATATGCACATGTGGTTGGGTCTTGTTGTATAGCTCTAAGGGAGTAATAGAGATATCCCGGGGACTTCACTTAATACCCTCTCTTCCCCACGCCTCTTCCCTTGGCACTCATATCTTAACACTTAATTCCGCATATGGGCCAGAAACTCTCAAGTTTTATTAACAAATTTTTAGTTGGTAACTTGAACAGTTATGCAACAAGATTACATTTCTTAAAATTGAAATATATATTAGAAAAACCTCTCTTCTTTATCCCTCATCCTGCCTCAGCTTGGACATTATCAGTTATAGGCAGCAATCTGTATCATAATGGAGGCAGCCATTGACTTGGGGAATATTCCCTATTGAGCTAATAGTCAACATTCTACAGAGTGTATTCACTGGTGCTAGACTGGCATTACGTAAGAGAAGCCTGGCACTTTTCAGGAGAAATCACCTCTTCTGCCCTCTACCCCTAGCAACTTTCCTCATTGCTTTTGTACATATTACCTTTTACTTATCTTCTTTCATTTCTTTTTATATGAGATGATTTCTGAATCTCTTCATCATTGCAGTATTCTTGAATTGGGTTAGCCAAAAAGTTTGATAATTTTTTTTCTGTACGATAGCTTTAGAAGTACTTAGTGGTCTTTAACTTCATTCAAAACAGTTTTGTTAGATTATATTGTGACAGCTGTTATATGAGTGTGCATTTAAAAAACTTACCAAAATTGGTGGGTTTTTGTGCAGCCATTGTACTATTGAGGATGAAAGGATATATGCACCATTTTCAGTGTATCATGTTTTATTATTTTAAGAAAGGTAATGTACCTAAAATGCAAAAAGAAAAGATTTGTATAGTTTATGGAGAAAGTGCTGTTACTGATCAAATATGTGAAAAGTGGTTTGTGAAGTCTCTAGTACTATTAACATTTTGTCCAAACAATTCTTTGCTGTGGGACTGTTATGCATTGGAAGATGCTTAGCAGCACCCCTGGCCTCTACCCACTAGAAGCCAATAGTGGGGGACAGCCGACATATTCAAAATATCCAAATCAACAAAGGTTTTGGTGAAAATGAAAAATGTGACTTTTATTTTACAGAAAAAAACGAAGTGGACTTTTTGGCCAGCCCAATATGTTCTAATATGTTGGCATCCTTTTTGTGGTACCATGGTGACAGGAGCCTTCTCTTATTTTCCAAGTATTGTCCCCTCTCCACTATGTCCCCGCAGACCATTTTCTAAGGGAGGAATCCCACATGAGGAATCCCAGAACACATTTTCTTCCACACACATCCTTTTGTTTTTTTGCTACAGTTGTCCCCGTTTTACTCCATTGCTCTCCTGTGCCTTGCCCACCCCCCTCCCACATTCAGTTCTCCTCCCCTCTTGTCCTTATCCATGGGTCCTTCATACGCATGTTCCTTAACTTGATCCTTCCCCTTCTTTTCCCATTATCCCCCTCCCACTTCCCCTCTGGTCACTCTTAGTTCTTTATTTCTGTGTCTCTGGTTCTATTTTGCTCCAATGCCAGTTAACTGGGGACATTTTCTCAAGAAAAATTCTTGTTCAATACAAAGGAAATTTGCAAAATGCTACAAATAATAATCACATGTTAAAGTTATTATGCATTCATTATATTCTAAGATTGTAAGTCTCATTAATCTAAGTGCTAAAGTAAGGCTGTACAAGCAGATATTAGATGATTTGGAGAAAAACTTTGTTGAGCTGATGGTTAGTCCAAGTAAATAACTTTTAATTCCCCTTATCATAATTTCTACTATGGTGATGTTATTACTTTAAATTAAATTCAGAGTCTATAGAGTGTTTTAAATGTTATCAAGTCTATCTTAGATTTATAGAAAATTGTTCTATTTTAATACTCTTAATGTGAGCGTGCATGCATTATTGTGTCATTCAGAGGTGCTGAGGTGCTGGACTTTTGGACTCCAGAAATGTAAGGGCTTTGGACTGAAGGAATTGTCATTTGCAACCAGAAATAATTAATGACACCAATACAGGATTTAAGTACAGTTTGGAGGAATAAAAAATAATCTTTGTCCTCTAGCTTCATTAGTTTCTTTGATAATTATGATATTAAAGTTTTCAGAAAAAAATGATAGGAATGTAGTTATCTTGATAATAAGCTTCTAATGAATTTCTGATATTCATATTAAAAAGAAAGACACCATTTTGTATTAAATAGTACACTGTGACTCAATAATTACAAAATATATTCTTTGGAAACCCATTTGGTACTAACAGTCAAATAATGAACTATTTGAGTGGCAGAGAAATCTAAACCTTAAGTACTAGTTAATTACAACTCAACAAAATCTATAATCAAAACAGAAATATTCCTAAAGCTAATGAGGTGTTTGTCATTTTCATTAAATAAGAGTATTAGGATGAATCAACCCACAGATAAAGTAACCAGTATGTTCCCATGGGATTGTCATTTTCCCCTCTATATTTTTAATAGAGGCAGAGTTTGGGAGTCAAAGTTGTGTATGAAGGTTGATTTAAGCTAAATGGCTCTTTTCTATACATTTGAAAGTGCTATAGTTCATTATAAGTATGGTGCAGCTTAGGTCTGAATATTCGAGGGAGATTTGTCTTAGATGTGTTCAGCCATGTAATATGAAAAATAGCAACATTTATTGAAGAAGATACAAGATACAAGAAGCGTAATACACAGGACAATGACACCTCAGTCCCCTTCAAAGTATGCACCCCGGGACCTCACACAGTTCTCCTGTTAGCCACCCCATTGTATTTTCCTGAATCTCACTGATGGTCTGAAATCTCTTCCCCTTCAAAGATGATTTTAGTTTTGAAGAAAGTCAGAAGGGTGCCAAATCTGGGTAATAGGGTGGCTGAGTCACCTGGGTGATTTGATGTTTTGCCATAAAACTCTGTATAAGACCTGAGGGGGCCATTGCCATGATGAATCTGCCAATCACCAGTCCCTCACAGCTGCAGCCTTCTGAATAGTTTCCTGTATAGTTTCCATGGAGGAATGTTCAAGCTTAATGCAAAATTTGATGCAGATTTGTTGCTCTACTCGTTCAGTCATTTTGAATGTGATGGCCACTCGGTACACATGCTCACTCAATGGTGTCGACCATCCCTACTGACTAGTACAGTGAAGTGATCATTGTTCACACATGCACACTCTAGTCCACTGTCCTTGGCTGCCAGGTTACATCGATGTCGTATAAACCATTCTTGTTATTTTAACAATGGCAGGAGTTTTTTCAGACAGTCCTTGTATTTTAGGGAAAGTAATATGGATCTTTTTTTCTTAAATTTAGTCAAAATTTTTTTAACTAGTAAGTTTGTATTTTAGTGATTGGGATCTATTGAAAAAAGTTTTAATTAAAAAGTCAATAAAACCAATTCATTTAACTGAATGAGATTGTTGATGTAAATTTGGATAATATTCACTTCTATAATATATAATTAAGACCCAAATCTAGTATGCAACAATATCATTCCTTGAGAATTTGTAGAAATAGAATACTTGAAGAAACTTTTACAATATTATTTATTGACCATGAATTATCCTTAGCCTATTGAAAACCACAATAAGAAAAATAAACTCTCAATCAGTTCTTTATACATTTATTTTTTTTTCTTTTTTTAATTACTTTATTGTTATTCAATTACAGTTGTCTGCATTCTCTCCCTTCCCCTCCCCCGACCCCCTCCAGACCCACCTCACTCCCCTGCCTCCATCCTCCCCCTTGGTTCTGTCCATGTGTCCTCTATAGTGGTTCCTGAAAACCCTTCTCCCCATAATCCCCTCCCTCCTCCCCTCTGACTATTGTTAGATTGTTCTTAATTTCAATGTCTCCGGTTACATTTTTTTTGCTTTTTTCTTTTGTTGATTATTATACATTGATTTTTATTTCATATTTCACAATTCATTATTAGTACAGTGTCCACATGCAAAATGTCAACAAGAAATAAACTTCTATATAAAATTTACATAAGCTTTACACATCATTGCTAAGATTACAAACCATAATAAAATTTTTACCTCCAGTGCAGAAGCTTTAAAATAATACAAAAATATGTTACAGTATGTTTGATAAAATTTAGTTATTCATGTGTGTATACATCATATAACAAGAAACATATTTATTTTATGTCTATTCAGATTATATATTGATTAATAATGCCATCTCCCAGTAAAATTAAATTCTAAAAGTGTAAATTAATAAAGCACATCATACAATACATCTAATCAAAACATTTCAAGTGGGAAATGTGGTTCGGATATGTTCTGGAACTTGAAGGAACAGATAGGATACAGAGAGAAGTTGTCAGGGGAGGTAAACTCTGTACTCTAATTTCGGTGGTCTAAACTAAGCTATTTTAATTGAATGTGTTTCTTTTTAAGTATCAAAATACTTGGAAAAAAGAGCAGATGACAATCTAGATTTAAAAACAGATGGGTAATATGTTTAAAAAGTAAAAAAAAAAAATAAGGAGGTAGAGAGGTCAAAGGAATAGCCATAAGATACCTATATTGAAGGATAATTTGAAGCTTTTGAATAATAGAGAGCCATTGGTTCTAATTCTCAGTTCCTTCTTTTCCATATTACCATATTTTTTAGAACCACTCTCTAAGGTGTTGTGAGAAATTACAAAGTGAATTTGCCTCTGATATTTTTCTAGTGGAGAAGCTAAAATCTGTTTACAAGTGACAGTATTTCTATAAATTGTAAATGAGAAAGATTAAAAAATTAATACAAAAATGTATTTCAGGAGGTAAAATGAGGAAGATTGACTTCTGAAGATATTTAAAATATAGATTCTTAAAAATGCACTGTCTTTGCACTTTTTCTTATTTCAAAAGTAATATATGGTTACTGAAAAAATATAAATATAGACAAATTAAAACTAATAAATTAAAACTGCTTATAATTTCACCATTCAGTTATAAGCTATAAGAGTTTGGCAGTGTTGAATGAGAAGCTTCAATGAAAGCCAAATATAAAATACATATAGTCAATGACAAAAATATATGAATAAGGATTATTTCATGTAGGTTGTAACTCAAACTTGTACACTTAAAAGTTGTTTACGTATGATAAGAAATAATTTTTGTTTGTTTAAAGAAATGATGACACTTATTCATCCCCTTTTTGAAGTGCTCAAACAATAGTGCTGAGGCTAGCTATAAGATTAAAGGAAAACAAGAGAGTCAAATTACATAGAAAAAGAGAAAACTGACAAAAGATTCTTGCTAAGGTTGAAAATATAACTGAAAGGAGAAAAAAATGATGAATCTTCAAGTCTGCTGAGAAGAAATGGCCATGAATTAAATATGGAAAAGTAAACGTGAATTCACTGGTTTATAAATTAAGCAAATGTTCATAAATATTCAATCCACTTACAGTATTTTTTTCACTCCCTTGTTAGCAAAAAAACTCTTCCTTCTGTTAAGAGTACAGCTACTAATAAAAAGCAGCATAATTGTTAAATCCCACTCCTAGAAAAAGCCCTGATTTGAGTAATAGTTGAATGATGCCAACATTTCTTTTCTTCTGCACCTTTCTCACTGAACCATTAACTTTTTAAAAAATGAGAAAATCAATAGTATTAATAAGAAGGGAAAGGTTAGAAATGACAGGAATGTCTTGCAAGAAATTCTCTACCACACTGTAGAACCTAGAATATCCATATCAAAAAGAGGCATGAGATTATTGAAAAAAGTACCTAGCATGAAGGAGTTGAAAATAAATACTCAATCCAACACAAATGTCTGGTTAGGCACCTGGGAACTGACATCTGGTATCAGTCATGTGGGGTTAAAATTTATTTTTTTATTTGGAATTTTCCCCAAAACTTGTTTAAATCATGGTAATTATTGTTTTTTGTTAAATGTTTAAAGGTAACTAAAGGGTCACGGGTTCAATTCCCAGTCAGGGCACATGCCTAAAATGTAAGTCAGGTCCCCATTTGGGGGTGTGCAAGAGGCAACCACACATTGATGCTTCTCTCCCTCTCTTTTTTCCACCCTTCTCTGCTCTCTAAACATGAATAAATAAAATATTTTTAAAATGTTCCAAGATAATGTGATAGTATTCTATTACTGTGCATTTTGCCTCAATTGTAGAATCATCTAATACTGAGATAATAGTTTACTCTGTGCAAGATTCTAGTCTAAGGACTTAATGTGCAATTTCTCATTTTATCCTCATAAAATTTTCCTGAGGTTGATGTCATCATTATTCCCAATTGGAGCATATGGATACTGAAAGTTGATGCCCACCATCTTATAATGAGTGAGTAATAGAATCAAGATTTGAACCTTCATTGTCTAACTCCAAAGTTTGTGCTCTTATCTACCCTACTGTATTTTTCCTTCTAAATGAAGTAGCTAATTTTATATAGCACACTTTTTAGTTGAATAGGTACTATTATGTGTTTGTTAAGTACATAACTTAAGAATGCATTATCGTAATGAACCATGGTCTACCGCTGTACTTCATGACCATATGTCTTTCCATTGTATGCTGTTTCTTCAACACATTAGTGCTTTAAAAGGTATCAAATATATCATTATTCAGGAGATTATGGAGCATCATTTTAAAGACTGGGTAGAAATGCCTAAGATCTGAGGGCATGCAATCAGAAAATGTTGGGTCTTTGTTGCTACAGCAACCACATGAACATAAGATGCCTTACTATTCAGCAATACTATGTGCAGGATCACTAAGCAGTACTTACATATGTACCTGTCTAAAGAAGGCATTCACCCTTCACCAGAACAAAATAATTTGCTAAATCATCAGGGTGATAGGGAATAACACTCAGGCAGAACGAGTCTGGGGTCATGTACCAAAGAAATATTACTCCAAGTCAAAGACCTTTATTGCAAATACTGAGTGAAAGATTTCACTGAATTTTGTTAGCTCAGCATTACACTAACAATGAGCAAAAGATAATAAACCCTCAAAGTTCAGCATGTCTTTTGGGCATCTAGTAAGGAATTAAGCATTTCAGAAGCAAGATAAATAGCTATGAAGCATAACCCTATCGAATCCACATCTCATTCAGCATTCTGCCTAAGTGCCTTTACATGTGCTGCTTGAAACAGAAGCAGCACGTGTAAATTTACCTGTTTAATTCTCACTCATCCTTCACTCACAGTAACAGAACACTAATGATACTAAGACAACACTAATGATAAAAAAAAAAAAAAAAACTAATGTTTCTGAGCACTAATCCAGCTGTTTGCAAAAACAACAGCTCATTGAAATCTCATGACAACCTAAAAGGCAGATATTATCATCACTGTTTTATAGATTAGAAAACTGAATTAAGGAGAGGTAAAATAAGATAATTTGCCTAAGACTTCATAGTTAATATGAACAAGCTGGGTTTCAAATATAGACCTCTTCTGTTTGACTTTAAAACTTTTGATTTTTTTAATGTGTAAATATTCAAGACATAAAAGCATATTTCTATAAAGTCTTACTTGTTCCTACCTACAAGTCCCTATCACACATGTATTCAGAATAACTGGGGATTGCACCCCACCTCTCCTTTGTGCTCACAGTTCCTTCCTAATACATACTGATTTTTAGAAAATATATTGTATTTCACTACTAAATGCCAATTCGCTTAAAGGGAGGAATGATATCTTAACTTTTATCCATGGTTACTATAATAAACTAAGCAAATAATGGATGAAGGATTCATCAGATTAGAGAAACCAAGGAAGATTTTAAAGAGAAAGAGTTATTGGGAAAAGCATGAACACAGAGGTCCAGGGAGGGTGAGGTAGGAAAAGTAGCACCCCAGCTAGATGGAACACATGGAGCAAAGCACCTTCTCTGGAATCCATTGTGCTTACAAACAATGAGTAGCCTTTGATGACTAGAATGAGAAACAGATTTATGAAAGTGGGAGTGCTAAGAAGCAGGGCAAATAATGTATCGTATTTTGGACCCGCTGATAAAGAAGGTTAAAGGCAGGCAAGAGAATGAGGATATTATTTTGTTGGTAACAGAAATCATCAAGAGTTTTGTGCTGAAAAAGGACATGCTCAGATAATTCTTTTAGAAGCCTCTTTGCTTGAGATGTGGAAAGAATGAGTTAAAGCAAATTGGGAGACCAATTATCAGGGTGCTATAATTTTTTTAAAAATAGAAATGAAGAGCTGAACCAAAGGATTAAAAGTGAGGATGTAAGGATTATATTGTATTTAAAGACAATGCAGGGGTGATATCAATGGCATGTGTAGGAAAAGGAAGGCGTTTAACATGTCTGAGCCAACCTACTTCATGTTGGAAGATGATGCCACTAATTAAAAAAAAAATCTGGGAAAAGAAACAATTTGAGAACTACACAGTACAGTTTTGGATGTTTTGTTTGTGCTACCTGTAGGATTAACCATGAGAGTATACCTAAGAGAGTACTTGGAATTCAAAAAGGTAGCAAAAGAAATCAGAACTGAAAAATTCTACTTGAACCACTAGAAAATAAAGAATGTTGGAAATTCTGACATCAATTAGCAATGCTGAGAATATTATATTTGGTGTTTCAGACTTCAGTGCTCATTTTCAAGGAGAAAATGTTCTATTTAGGAAAGGGAATCTGCACTCCTTCCTCTTTGCTGTATGTCTAGCAAGTGATGTATAATCCCACATACATAGTAAGTGCTCAATGTATATTTAGGGTGGCTGAATCATTTTGGTTTGAAGACACTGAATGAGAGTAACAGGTAAAAAATCAGAAGGGGGTATAGAATGAATAGAATGATAAAGCAGTAAGAGATCCAAGAGAAGATGGTATCCATGATACAGCAAGAGCAGGTGATAGGTACAAAGGAGACAAATCACTCTCAAGGGAGATGCTATCTATGCTTAGTTAGGATCAGGGGTTGGACAGCTTGGTCTTAAAGTCTATTTCTCCATTTATCGTACTATCTTTGTGAACATTAGCAAAGTATTCCAGCTCCCTGAGCACAAGTTTCCATCCCTGTAAGACAGTGCTCATATGGCTACTAGACCAGAAGGTGGTTTAAGTGAGGGTTAACTGAGTGAGTGACTCAGCTACATGTGACTAAAAACTTGTGGTAAAGGTATAGATACAATAATAATAAGTAGGGAGTTTACCAAATTTGGACTTAATTGTGTCAGGTCAGCATAGAGAAGAACTACCTAAGTTTGTATTTGGAGCCTGGGATGGTGAGTCTCACAAGAAGTGAAAGGGAACGTACTGAGATTCCTAATTATATTCATTTTCTATTGGTTATATAACAAATTACCACAGATTTAGTGGCTTAAACAACACATATGGGTTATTTGCTGTTCTCCACACAGGTCTCACTAGGCTGAAATCAAGGTGTCAGCAGGGCTGTGTTCCTTTCTGGAAGACCTAGTGGAGAATCTGCTTCCCTGCATTTTCCAGTTTTCTGAGACTGCCACGTTCCTTAATTCTCGGTGCTTTCCTCCATTGTCAAAACCGTCAGGGCAACATCTCTTCTGCTGTCACCTCTGCACTACTTTCCACTCAATGCCCCGACTTCTCTCTAAGAGACAACAATATTACCAAATTTTTACATTTTCTTACAGAAAGTTAATGCATTATGGATAATAACTATGTTTAGTCGTCATTCAAATAATAATAAATGGCCACTTTGTTCTATAACCTCCACTTTTTTCTTCACTTAATAAAGTAGCTTGGGAATATTTCTCAATCATAGATAAAAAGCTACCTCATTTTATTTTAATACCTGATGGTGTTCTTGGACTTTGTATGTTTCCCACATAAGTCCGTGTTTCATCAGTGTTGCAAATAGGTGTTAGAAGGGAGCGAGACTGGTTTAACAAAGATAGCTGGTTTAACTCGATTAGTAGAAATAAAAAGAGGTCATTCCATGCTCTCCTACCTTGAAATGAGAGAATGAGAACAGACGTTCTACCTTCTCGAAATTCACTGCTAATTCGATTTATAGTCTTGCTATTTTTTGAATAGCAAAATTGTATTTCAAATTACACTAAAATGGTTAGAAGATTTTATTGTTTCTAATGTCTTCTTCTTTAAGGAAAAGGTCAGGTAAAAAATGAAAGCATACCAACCTCCATATCAGAGGTGTGGTAGACATTCATTACCATAAATATAAATATAATATTTCAGAATTATAATTCTATAATTCAGTTTTATTGAATTCTTTTATTTAATCTTGAGAACAATTTTGAAAGATGGATATTATTTACATGGATATTATTTATGTAACATAAAAAACCCTTGGCTACCCTGGCTGGTGTAGCTCAGTGGATTGAGCATGGGCTGGGAACTAAAGGATCATCGGTTCAATTCCCAGTAAGGGCACATGCCTGGGTTGCAGTCCAGGTCCTCAGTGAGGGCTATGTGAGAGGCAACCATACATTGCTGTTTCTCTCCCTCTCTTACTCCCTCCTTTCCCTTCTTTCTAAAAATAAATAAAATCTTAAAAAAAAAAAAAACAAAACAAACGTTGACTCTTACCTGTGACCATTTCTAAGTTCCTGTTCCATTTTATTTTTTAAAATAATGTGGTATATTTTTATTTATTTTAGCTACATATGTACTCCATGGTAACTCCACATTATAGATACAAGAAAGAATAAGTTGATCTTGTTTGAATTCTAGCACTTACAACAGGTGTATTATTGAATATACAAAACTGAGAATTAAATCTGAACTATCAGGATTGTGCTCAATCTGAATGTGTGAATGCTATAACAAAAGGGGATAAAATAGTTGAAATTTGACATGGGTGTTTTCACCAATAATGGGCATTTATGAATCTGCTGTATATAGGGTATGGTGACAACTACTTAGAAAATTAAGATTTTAGGTTGAACAGGTCTTTCCAATTTACTGTTATTAGGACGTATTCCAAATGTCATTTTATCTGGCCACAAGTAGAATTAGTCATCTGTCTTCTTCCAAAGCACATTAAAATAAAAACAAATCTGTATATTTGTCTCAACAGGAGGTGCATACCTAATGGAAGGGTCTGCTTACTTTATTATGCTTCTATCCAAATACAGCAAAATATCAGGGAACTAGATCATAACTTTGTAGAAGGAATTAAAGTTATCTGGACTTTCATAATTCTCTCCATAATGCATTCACTACCTTTTAGTATTTGAAGACTAGGTCATCTTGCATCTTCTGTTTTGTAATCAAAATGCTTCTTTGTGAAGGAAAAAGTTTGACCTTAATGATCATCTCTTGGAATTTTAAAGTGTGATATTGGCTATTGTTTTCATGTTATGTTTTTGACTGGCTTTGTAGGATGCTCTGTATACATTTTATTTCATTTTGTGCCAACTACCATAGTGTTCTCTAATATTTCTTTTTTGTGAAAATTAAAAATATAATATGATTACCACCTATGGCATGTCATTTTAATATTACATTCAGAAGAGTGGTACTGGAAAGAATCTATGAGCACAGAAAATGTTTAATACAAGACACTTTGGAAAAAATAAAAGGAATCCAGGTAATAACTATATTTCAGTGATACCATAATAGCACAAGTTGATCATAATGTAGCATTTATTATAAAAGTATTTTGTTTTGATGTTTTTTAATTTTATTTTCCATCTCTGTTTATCCCCCTATATCCTCTTCCACCCCCACCCACTTTCTCCCCCCATAATCACCACACTCTTATCTGTGTCCATGAGCTCATTCTCTCTTTTCTTTTTTACTTAATCCCAACACCACCCTCCTCCAGAGCTGTCAGCCTGCTTACTGTCCATGAGTCTGTCTCTGTTTTGCTTGTTAGTTCAATCTGTTCATTAGATTCCACATATAAGTGAAATATTATGGTATTTGTCTTCTTTGATTGGCTAATTTCACTTATCATAATGCTCTCTATTTCTATCCATGCTGTTGCAAATGGAAAAAATTTCAACTGTTTTATGGTCAAGTAGTATTCCATTATGGAAGTGTATCACAGCTGTTTTATCCGCTATCTATGATGGACACTTAGGCTACTTTCAGCTCTTGGCTATTGTAAATAACAGTGCTGTGAACATAGGGGTGCATGTATTCTTTTGAAATAGTGTTTAGGGTTTCTTCGGATAAATTCCCAAAAGTGTTATCGCTGGGTCATAAAGCAGATCAATTTTTAATTTTTTGAGGTAACTCCATACTGCTTCCCACAGTGGCTGTACCAATCCAAATTCCAAAGGGGCACACGTACTCCCCTTTCTTAAAGACATTAACTAAATCCTTTGGTGTATATATTAGAAATTAGAGATAGATGTTGAATTAAATTAGAAGCCAAAAACTGTTTTACAACAGAGTTACCCTATAAAAGAGCCAAGAACACCTCAATAATAACATTGTCTTTGGCTATCTATGGGACTGCTTTTTTATTTTAAACATTTTTTAAAATTTATTTATTTTCAGAGAGAGGAGAAGGGAGGGAAAAAGAGCAATGTATGGTTGCCTCTCACATGGCCCTCACTGGGGATCTGGCCCTCAACCCAGGCATGTGCCCCAACTGGGAATCGAACTGGGACCCTCTGGTTCCCAGCCTGCACTCAATCCACTGAGCTATACCAGCCGGCCCTTTTTTTATTTTTTATTTATTTATTTTGTTTTAGAGAGAGAAGGGAGGGAGAAGGAGCAATGTATAGTTGCCTCTCACATGGCCCTCACCAGGGACCTGGCCTGCAACCCAGGCATATGCCCTGACTGGGAATCGAATGGGGACCTTTTAGTTCCCAGCCCGTGCTCAATCTACTGAGCTACACCAGCTGGGCTGGGACTGCATTTTTTAATATAGATGATCCAACACTTATTTTTAGCAAACTCAATTGTCATTGAAATTATATTCCTAAAAACTCAAAAGTTAAAGCTAGCTAAATATGGGAATTTCCCTTTAAAACTTAAATTGGAGGATACAATCTAATTTACTTATAAATGTATCTCTTCCTGATGATTATGTTTGAAAGAGACCAACTTTGTATCTATCAGTCAAAGTGAGGGGATAATATTTTTGTGGTTTTAATACAAAAGTGACCTGCACAATCCCCAGCATGTGTTAAATTTTTACAGGATTTTGGCCTCTTTTCCCTCTTAAGGTTGTGGTATATATTAATTGTTTAATTTTGGGTATATTGCTTAATGCTTTTGAGATTTCATTTCTCTATCTATAGAAAGAGAGGATTAAGTGAAATAATATGTCTGATCAAGTGTTTAATGTCTATTGAGCAAAAATAATATTTAAATACAATTTTATTAGTTGAGCAGGCTCTCTTAAGTTAGGGGCTATTTGTAACATATATTTTTTCAAAGACACTGTCTATATAGTCACTTTTTTGGGGGGGTTCTAAGAGTATCACTTAATTTCTGTTATTTTGTATTGCCTAAACAAAGTCTTGGCAAACTATAGTCTGCTGGCTAAATCTGGCCTGTGCCTTCTTTTGTAAGGTTCATGGTTTATATAGCTTTGAATGTTTGAAAAATAATTAAGAAATTGTTTAAAACATAAATTTATGAAAATCAAACATTATCACTCATAAATAAGATTCATTAGTACAGGTCCATTCTTATTTATTCTCATGTTGTCTATGACTACATTCGTGATATAATGCAGCACTGAATAAATGCAATAGAGATAATATGGGTTACACAGCCTGACACATTTATGATCTGGCTCTTTAGAGGAAAGGTTTACAGTCTAATCTGCAAATATTACCTCAATTAGAAGATGAAAATAGTAAATATTCTTTATAGGCTTTGGTTATCAAAAATATCTAGACAATTAAGAAATAGAAACAGAAAATCCTTTACAGGTTGCAGCTGGGAAAATAAAAAAAAGTACTTAGTGAATTAAAAATCAGGAGTGATAAAATTCATTGTATGATTTGATTGGGAAAACGAGAAAAGTAAAAACAGTGATGTGATCATGTGCACAATGACGCTCTCGTTACCGCCTATGCTTCGGAAATGTGCACCTTTAACAGCAGATGGAGATGGCTGGAGGAAGAGTTGAATCATAGTATCTATGTTTCCTCTGTTCTCTAAACGCTGGAAACATATTCAATTCTATGGCAGGATTACATTCTGACCTAAATCTATGAGAACAATTTATTGGGGCACCACTATTTCTGTGCATCAAATCTTTGATATTTGTATACAGTTTGTGTTTGAACTCAGGCATGTTGGCATTGTATAATCATTGATAATTTGTTTCCTGCTTCGATCATAATACTTATATTCTTATAATTCCTCAAATGTATTATTTTTATAATTTGGCTTTCAGTGCCAAGAACACGTAGCTTATTGAACATATGTGTAATGTGCACACAGAAATCTTATTTCCAAAACAATTATTTCCAGAAAAAGTTCCTTCCAGTGTGTCTTTTTCTCTAACCCATGAGACTAATGGATGAAAGACACTATTTGTGAGTAGTGTGGAGTCATCAATGACCCATCTGCATTTAGTGTGTAAAATGAACTACATTTCCAAAATCTGAATGACCTGAGGTTCATAATTTAGTTGTAATAGGTCGCTAAAGTAATGAATGGTGATTTGATTGAATAAAAAAAGCTAAAAGTGTTTTTGGTGGTAATTTCAGGAAAGAGCTGTTAAAGCTTTGCACTTTACCAACCATATTCATGTACTCTAGAAGATAAGGAGGGAACATTTTTGAACTAAAGCTTACATGGTAATTAATAATTGAAGGCAAAAAGACACCTCAGATTATTATATAATATACTTTCCCTTATTTGTACTAACACTAAATGTCTTTAGGAGTCTCTGAGATATTAGAGTCTGCAAAACCTGTGCTTTGAAAAGCAAGCAAATGGTGCTTGCATGGACTCCTTGCATGAACACACCAGGATTCCTTTACATCCTATATGCATGGACATATATACATGAATATGTGTATCTAGTAGACACAGAAACAAATGTATGTATCTGCATGACCCATTAACATTTAGTGAAAGATTTTTTGTTCTGAGGTGGGTCTTTTGTAGGCAGCATATGTGTAGGTCATGCTTTCTTATCCATTCAGCTACTCTATGTCTTTTGATTGTGGCATTTAACCCGTTTATGTTTAAGGTTATTATTGATAGGTACTTATTAATTGCCATTTTTTTGGACATGTGTTCCTCTCTCTTTCATTCTTGTCTTTACTTTTCTTAAAGCAGTCCCTGTGGCAGTGATTTCCACACACATGTAAACACGCAGTCCTGAGAATTTACACATTTTGAGCTCAGCTCCGTGTGATTCCCGTATGAACAAGTGTGGATCATGTCTGTGGAATGGGAATTCTCTAATAGGAATTTGGCGAAGATGTATCTTAAAAAAGTCTGGCTTGCTGTGCCCTGCATATTACTTTAACCTGGTCCTGTCTGCCACCAGATCTGAATTTACATCCTAATGCCTTGCTATGAGTGTTCCTACCTGTTCTGCTTAATTCCATGAATAATCAATCCAATGTAAATGTGTCTTAGTGCCTCTAATAAAAGCCCCGGCTAAGCAACCCACGAGGTCTTTCTCCCCAAGATGGGGATGGTGGAGGAGACCTGTGGCCGCCGGATTCTCACCTCCAAGCGTGTCTCTGGGTAAGATTGATTCACGCGATTGGGGCGGTCCCCCCACGGATTTTGCAGGTCGAAATCTGCCACAAGTCCCTTTAGCATCTCTTGCAGAGCTGGTTTGGTGGAGGTGTATTCTTTTAGACTTCTTTTGACTGGGAAGCTCCTTATTTGGCCTTCCATTTTAATTGAGAGACTTGCTGGGTAGAGTAATCATGGTTGCAGGCCTCTGGCTTTCATTACTTGGAGTATTTCTTGCCATTGTCTTCTGGCTTAGAGCATTTCCAATGAGAAATCAGCTGATAGCCTTATTGGGACTCCCTCGTATGTTACTTCCTGTTTCTCCCTTGCTGCCTTTAAGATTCTCTCTTTGTCTTGGAATTTTGTTATTTTAATTATGCTGTGTCTTGAAGTGGGCCTCTTTGGGTTCCTCTTGATTGGGACTCTATGTGTTTCCTGGATTTGTGTGACCTTTTCTCTCATCAAGCTAGGATTACATCCTAAGAACACTGAAACACCAATCCAAAAGAACCTATGCACCCCAATATTCATAGCAGCACAATTTACAATAGCCAAGTGCTGGAAGCAATCCAAGTATCCATCAGTAAATGAATGGATCAAAAACTATGGTACATTTACACAATGGAATTCTACTCAACAGAAATAAAGAAGGAGCTCCTATCCTTTGCAACAGCATGGATGGAACTGGAGTGCATTATACTAAGTGAAATAAGCTAGGCGGTAAAAGACAAATACCATATGATCTCACCTTTAACAGGAACCTAATCAACAAAACGAACAAGCAAGAAAAGTATGGCCAAATACATTGAAATTGAGAACAGGCTGACAGTGATCAGAGGGGAGAGGGAAGGGAATAATAGAGGGAAAAGGTGAAGGGTTTACAGGAACAATTATAAAGGACATATGGACAATAATGAAGGGGAGTGGAAGCAGGGGAGGGAGGTGGGGAGGGCTGGGTTGGTGAGGAGAGGTGGGGAGAAAAGGCAGAAAACTGCACTTGAACAACAATAAAAAAAATTAGTGAGAGACAAAGGTTGAAGCTAGAATATTGTGAGTAGATTTTAAGAGATAGGACTTAATCTTCTGAACAAAGCTTCTTTTTAGAAGGTTTTGCAGTAGTGAGTAAATCCCTAGTGTTAATGAGACAGTGCTTGAGATGGAATTCCATAAAGGGATTGTTATGGAGTTTGAAAAGATATACAGCCCTGGCTATTGTGGCTCAGTGGATTGAGTGCCAGCCTGAGAACCAAAGGGTCCCTGAATCAATTCCCAGTCAGGGCACATGCCTGGGTTGCAGGCCAGGTCCCCAGTGAGGGCCATGTGAGAGGCAACCATACATTGCTGTTTCTCTCCCTCTCTTCCCTCCCTTCCCCTCTCTCTAAAAATAAATAAATAAAATATCTGACAGTAAAATAAAATCATATATATATATATATTTATTTATTTATTTATTTATTTATTTATTTATTTATTTATATACATAGTTTGACTTAGTTATCTGCCTATACAAGCCCCATCCTACCCTAGATAAGTCAGGTCCTAAAACACTTCTATATATCAGAAAACTTCTCATTCTCTCTCAATTAGATTCTTCATCATAGTAGAAGTAATATCATCATGTATCCATGTAATGTGATAATTCTCAAAATTCTTGTGATTATACAACCTGATTTTAAGTTTACTGAAATCCTATGAAATTACATAGAATGACAACACATATTTATACTTTACAATTAAGAAAACTGTGATTAAAATAGATACATGTTTTACCTAAAGTTACAGTTTTATGTAGAATTGAAATTCAAAGCAATTTTCTTTAACTAATGTTCTTTGCATTATTAAACAATGATTGAGCATCGTGATCTATACCTGTCCAAAAAGATGACAAAAAGCCAATGGAATCTAGTTACTTCTTTCATTTTCTTTCCTCGTGTTATTGAGTTTTAAAATATCAATTATTTCATCATTCCAAATAAATAATGATGCCACATCCTACAAACAATAGTTTATTCATCTAAAATACCTATAAACCATGAAAAATGATAACAAAAAAATTGTTATGCAGTCTCTCTTAACTCATATATTTACATTCATTAAATTTTATCCACTATAATTCCAACAAATTAATGAATCAGATTACATCCAAAAGAATCCATATTATATGCAAAAAAGCAAATTTTCTTAATTTCTGTGATAAAGAAAAGTCTTAAATAAAATAGAATGTGCTCTTACCTACCAGTTTGTGATTCTTATTTTTGGGAACATTTACTAGTTTACATGAAAAACAGTGTTACTTTATTCTTTTTCTCATTTTTATTTTCTCAATTGTAGAATATAGCAAGAGCATGGATATGAGGAGAACTGGTGACAAGATTTTCTATTTCAAAATTGTGTGTCCTCCTGACAGTTTAATTTCCTGGTCTCTGGCACAGATATTTTGATGCTATATTTTCATTGATTCTAATTAAATGTCGGGCTTATAATTTACTCACATTGTGCCCTTTTCTATGCCATGGAAAAATATATAATATCATGCTTTCTTCAATTTATCTCTTAAATTTCCATCAATTTTGTTAAAATGTTGGTCAAATATGACGTTGTGTTCAATATGCTTCTCAAAATGAATGTCTCTACTTTTATTGAGGCTTCTAATCAGCATTCTTAGCCATTTGCTTTGGAAAGTTGTACTAGGGCATTATTGGTTGTGTAACTTGACCTTCCATGAACTTTTAGAACGGTGTTTTATTTAATTAATACTTTCTAATATCTTTACCTCTGCCATATGTCCATTTAACTTCTGTGTCTCATTACTTCTGCTTCCCTTATTATTGTTTAAATATTAGTTTTGATAGAGCATTCATAAAACTTTTTAAATCATTTTTATTGTTATTCTATTACAGATGTCCCAATTTTTCTCCTTTGCCCATCTTTGTCCATCCCACCCACCATTTCCACAGTTAATTCCCACATTGTGGTTCATGTCCATGGGTTATTCATACATGTTCTTTGTCTAATCCCTTCCCCTTCTTTCCACCATTATCACTCTCCACCCCTCTAGTCACTTTTAATCTGTTCCATGTTTCCATGCTTGTGGTTCCATTTTGTTCATTATTTTATTTTGTTCATTATATTCCTCTCATAGGTAAAATCATATGGTATTTGTCTTTCACTAACTGGCTTACTTCACTTAGCACAATATTTTCAAGTTCCATCTAAGCTGTTGCAAAAAGTAGGACTTTCTTCTTTCTTTCTGCTGTGTAGTATTCCATTGTGTAACTGTACCACCATTTTTATATATACTCATTTACTGATGGACACTTAGGCTATTTCTAGCCCTTGGCTATTGTAAATAGCACTGCTATGAACATTGGGGTGCTTCAGTTCTTTGGACTGGTGATTCAGGTTTCTTAGGGTATATTCCCAGCAGTGGAATCACTGGGTCAAAATGCAGTTCCATTTTTATATTTTTAAGGAAATTCCATACTATTTTGCACAGTGGCTGCACCAGTCTGCATTCCCACCAACAGTGCAGTAGAGTTCCCATTTCTCTGCATCCTCACCAGCACTTGTTTTTTTTGATTTACTGGTGATAGCCATTATAACAGGTGTGAGATGATATCTCATTGTGGTTTTAATTTGCACTCTGATGTCTAGTGATGTTAAGCATCTTTTCATATGTCTATGGGCCATCTGTATGTCCTCCTTGGAGAAGTGTCTATTCGGATTCTTTGAGCATTTTTTAATTGGATTGTTTGTCTCCTGGTGGTGAGTTGTATGAGTTCTTTATATATTTTGAAGATCATACCCTTTTTTTGTGTATCACTGGCAAGTAAGTTCTCTCATATGATTGGTTCCCTTTCTATTTTGATGATGGTTTCTTTAGCTGTGCAGATGCTTTTTAGTTTGATGAAGTCACATTTCTTTATTTTTTCCTTTATTTCCCTTGCATTGGGAGATATATTAGCAAAAATATTGCTATGTGGGATATCTGAAATTTTTCTACCTGTGTTTTCCTCTATGACTTTTATGGTGTCATGACTTATATTTAGTCCCTTATCCATTTTGAACTTATTCTGGTGTATAGTGTAATTTGGTGGTCTAGTTTCATTTTTTTTTTCTGCATGAATCTGTCCAGTTTTCCCAACACTATTTATTGAAGAGACTATCTTTACTCCACTGTATGCTCATGCCTCCTTTGTCAAATATTAATTGACCATAGAGACTTGGGTTTATTTCAGGTTTTTTTTTTTTATTATATTCCATTGACCTATATATCTGTTCTTATGGCAGCACCAGACTCTTTTGATTAGAGTGGCCTTGTAATATAGTTTTGATATTGGGTATTGTGATCCCTCCTACTTTGTATTTTCTCAAGATTGCTGAGCCTATTCAGGGTTTTTGTTGTTGTTGTTCCATAGACATTTTTGAAATATTTGTTCTGGATCTGTGAAATACACCATGGTATTTTAATAGTAATTACATTGAATATATAGGTTGTTTTGAGTAGACATTCTTGTCTTATTCCTGATCTTAAGGGGAAATCTTTAGTTTTTGCCTTTTGAGTATAATGTTGGCTGTAGGTTTCTTGTATGTGGCTTTTATTATATTGAGGTATTCTCCATTTATTCCCACTTTGTTGAGTGTTTTTATCATAAGTGGGTGCTGGATTTTATCACATGATTTTTCAGCAGCTATTGATATGATCATGTGGTTTTGTCCTTCCTGTGATATGATCCTTCATTTTTTATGTGGTATATTGTTTATTGATGTGTGAATATTGTACAATATACAGGGATGAATCCCACTTGATGTTGGTGTATGATCTTTTTTAATATATTTCTGAATCTGGATTGCCAGTACCTTGTTGAGAATTTTATTATCTATGTTAATCAGGGATACTAGCCTGCAGTTTTCTTTCTTTGTTGTATCTTTACTTGGTTGTGGACTTAGGATGATACTGGCCTCCTAAAAAGACTTTGGGGGTCTTCCCTTGTCTTGAATTTTTTGGGATGGTTTGAGAAGGACAGGAGTTTGTTTTTCCTTAAATGTTTGGTAAAATTCTCCTGTGAAACCATCTAGTTCAGGGCCTTTACATGCTGCAAGCTTCAATATACCAGTTATTAATCAGTCTATTCAGGCTTTTCGCATCTTCTTGATTCATTTTTGGAAGGTTGTATGATTCTAGAAATATTTCTAGAATGTTTCTTTGTCCATTTCATCCAGGTTGTCCAGTTTCTTGGCATATAGTTGTTCATACTAATTTCTTACATTCCTTTGTATTTCTGTGGTATTGGTTGTAACTTCTCTTCTTTTGTTTATTATCTTATTTATTTGGGTCCTCAGTCTTTTTTTCTTGATGAGTCTGATAAAAGGTTGTCAATTTTGTTTATCTTTTCAAAGAACAAGCTCCTGGATTTATTTATCCTTTGACTTGTGTTTTCAGTTTCTGTTGCGGATTTGTCGCTAGGCAGAATCCGTGGTGACCATTACCAAATGCGTTTATAAATAATTCTCACACCAAATATGCTGGAAAAGGGATCTGGGACCACGCGGCTTCCCCCTCATCTTCTGGGAGAGCACCCCAAGCCTCGGGTCCAGGGGTATTTATTGAGGATTTGGGGCACAGAGCATCAGGTTGTAAATTCAGGTCTGGTGGCAGACAGGACTGGGGTGGTACATTAAACAGGAGACTTGTAAATTGAGGGCAAGCTACTAGGGCTGTTTACTCTAGGACCATAAACATTGTGGCAGGGAAGATTCTCAGGCATCCATTAACATAAGCCCCTTGGATTCCGGGGTGAGAGACTCAGCAAGGCAGTAAATTTTTTAAGAAACATGTTAGCCAAATTCCCCTGTAAAGAATTCCTTTTTCCATGGACATGAATCACGCTTGCCAACTTGGCAGTAATTTTTTCTATGTGGAGTTTTGCTCACGCATGACCCCAGAGTTATGCTTCTTCATGTGTGTGAAAAGAATTCCCTACAAGTTTCTATGTCATTTAATTCTGCTCTTATCTTGATTATTTCCTTCCTTCTACTCACTGTGAGCTTTGTTTGTTGTTGTTCCTCTAGTTCCTGTGGATGTAGGGTTAGGTGGTTTATTTTGAGATTTTGCTATCTTTTTTTAGTTAGGAAAGTATTGCCATAAACTTACCTCTCAGGACTGTCTTTGCTGTATCCCATAGGATTGGGTTGTTGAGTATTTATTTTTATTTGTTTCCAGATACTTTTTCATTTCTTCCTTGATCTCATTGTTGACCCATTCATTATCGAATACTATGTTATATAGTCTCCATGTATATGAATGTTTTTGAGTTGTTTTTCTTGAGGTTGGTTTGTAGTTTCAATCCATTTTGATCTGAGCATGTGCTTGATACAATTTCAATTTTCTTGAATTTTTTGACATTTGTTTTGTGTCCTACCATGTGTTCTGTCTTTGAAAATTTTCCATGTGCATTTCAAAATAATGTATATTGTGCTCCCTTAAGGTGAAAGGTTCTGAATATATCAATTAAGTCTATTTGATCTATAGTGTTTTTTTCAATGCCACAATATCCTTATTGACACTTTGCTTAGAAGAGTTCTCCATGGTTCAGAGTGGGGTATTAAAATACCCTACAATGAGTGTGTTGTGGTAAGTATCTTTCTTGAAGTCCTCCAAGATTTTCCTTATATATTTCAATGCTCCTATGTTGTATGCATATATATTTACAAAGGTCATCACTTCTTGATGGATTATTCCCTTAAGCATTGTGTAGTATCCTCCTTTGTCTCTTTTTATGGCTTTTGTTTTGAAACTATGTTGTCTGATATAAGTATTGCTACCCTATTTTTTTTCTTATGTTCATGTCCATTTTCTTGGAATATTTGTTTCCCATTTCTTCACTTTCAATCTGTGTCTTTTGTTCTGAGGAGAGTCTCTTGTAGACAGCACATATACAGGTCATGTTTTTAACCATTCGGCTACCCTATGTCTTTTCATTGGATCATTTAATTCACTTACATTTAAAGTTATCATTGATAGGACTTATTGATTGCATTTTTTTTTCCCTTTGTACCCATGGTCCTCCCTCTCTTTTCCTTTATCTTCTTAAAGCAGTCCCTTTAGCATCTCTTACAATGCTGGTTAGGTGGAGATGTATTTTTTTTTTATTTTTTATTTTTTTGTTCTGAGAAACTCCTTATTTCGACTTCCATTCTAAATGAGGGCCTTTCTGTGTAGAGCAGACATGGTTGCAGGACTTTGATTTCCATTACTTGGAATACTTCTTATCATTCCCTTCTGACCTGTAGTATTTCTGTTGAGAAATCAGTTGATATCCATATTGGAGTTTCTTTGTGTGTTACTAGTTGTTTCTCCCATGTTGCTTTTAATATTCTCTCTTTGTCTTAAGATTTTTCCATTGTAATTTTGATGTGGCTTGGAGTGGGCTTCTTGGGTTCATCTTGACTGGGAGTTTCTGTGTTTCCTCAACTTGCATGACTTATTCCTTTATCAAATTAGGGAAGTTTTCTGTCATTACTTTTTCAAGCAGGTTTTCTATCCCTTGCTTCTCTTCTTATTCTTCTGGTATTCCTATGATATGAATATTATTACATTCCATGTTATCCTGCAGCTCCCTTAAACTTTCAGCCTTCTTTTTGAGCCTTTTTTTTTTTTTTTTCATTTTGCTGTTCTACCTGGGAATGTTTCTCTACCTTGTCCTCCAGATCTCTGATTCAATCTTCTGCTTCATCTAGGATACTTTTAGTTCCTTCTAATGTATTCTTCATTTCCCCCTGGTTCTTATTGACAGTTTCTATGTCCTTTTTCATGCTGGTGTAGCTTGCAGTAAGTTCCTTGTAGCTTCCTGGGAGTTCCTTGTAGTTCTCACTGAGCTCCTTGAGGATCCTTATAACCATTATTCTGAACTCAAGTGTCCGATAGTTTGCTTGCCTCAATTTCATTTAGCACTCATCCTGGGGATTCATCCTTTCCTTTCAGTTAGAGGTTGTCTTTTTGTCTCCTCATTTTAGGTGTCTCTTCTTGTTTGTTTCTGTATGTTAGATTGATCTGCCTTGGATCACTGTCTTGACACTGTGACCTTCTCTGGTAGGAGACCTGTGGTACTCAGTGGTATAGTCTCCTTGACTTCCTGACCTTGGTGCTCTTGGGCTTCCCTTTGTGCCATTTATGTAGAATCTATGGTTATAATTGGGTATTGGTTGTTGTTGGGTCATTCTTTGGTGGGTCCTTCCCTCCAGCTGGCTGACTGAGAGTCACACTTCCCATCACGTCTTGTACGCTGTTGTTCAGGTACTGCCAGAACAAAACTGAGCAGAACAGGAAAGAAGACCACACCCACAAACACCCCACCCACAACCACAGTATCAACAGAAAATTAGCAAATATTACTAACAGTATAAAGAGATTAAGTATTATAAGAAAGAAAAAAAAAAACAAATATGACATAAATGACCCAAAGAAAAATAATTTAAGGGGATAAAGGGAGGAAAAATATTAAAAGTAGGGGATAGAAACAAACAAAGAGAGAAAGAAAGTAAATTTTACATCATAAATAAAAAGGGAGGGAAGAATGCAGAATGGAGTAACAGAAGGGAAACATATAGCAATGCATTGGACAAAATTTAAAAAAAATATATAGTGGGGGGAAAAAAAAAAAAAGGAACCAACTTGGAGAAAAAGACCCACCACAGCAATATCAACAAGTGATTAAAGATTAATATAAGTGGAATGGGAATAAGAAGGTAAAAGAAAGAAGGAAAAGCTTATGAGATATCTAGAAGGAAGAAAAGTGATTTTGAGAGGATAAGAGGAGAATATTGAGTGAGGAATGCAGACAACTATACATGAACAACACAATAAAAAAGTGAGGAATGAAAAACAGGCTAAGACAGGGAAAAAATAAAGTTTAAAATGCAATAAAAGGGCAGAAGGAAGGCAAAATAGACTAGGAGAGGGGAGTGGTAAAATTTGATATCTGAAATTCAAAAATAGTGAAGATCTAGGTAAAATTGAAGAAATGCAACAACTACCACCATATCAACAACCGATGAGCAAAGATTGGTAAACATGGAGAGAGAATAAGGACATTTTAAGAATGGGAAATAGAATGTGGGATGACTAATGACAAGAAAATTGGTCTTGAGAGGCTGGAGGGGGAGAAATAGTAAGAGTGTGGAATAGAAACAAGTCATAGTAAGAGAAAAAATAAAATGTAAAACAAAAATAAGATAAAGGAGGAATGTAAAATGGAATAAGAAAAGGGAGGAACATAATATGAGATTTGAAATAAACTAAAAAATAAAAATTAGTGACATAATAAGCACAAGCTTGAAGGAAGAGAAATTAATGTTAAAAAGCTATGCAGGAGAGAAAATAACATATATCATGAACAAGACTACAGTGGAATTTGTCTCAGTAGAATCCAGTGTTTACCACTACCTTCTCTCTCAGAATCTGCCCCTGGTATTTTCAGATGGTGTTCTAGTCTGGCCCGAGGTAGCCTGTTTGAGACTACAAGAGATCTGCTGTCTGTGGCTGTCTTCTTCAGACTTGTCCAGTCCCCACTGTTCTGTCCTGTTGACTTTCCATCACTCCAGGGCCCAGGAGTAGTTCATTTAATGACCTGAGAGGTCTGCCAGTGCCTTCTTCATCTGCCTCCAGAGGGGGCCTCCGGTGTGATTGGAGGGTGGGTACTCTGGGTCACCCCCACCAGAGGCACTATTCAATCTTCAGGGAAGATGGCGGGAGTGTTTCCCCATCCCTTGCCACACATCTTGGTTTGTCCCAGATTCTTCAAAAAAAAAAAAAAAAAAAAAAAGTATGGTTTCTGATGAATTAGCTGTCTGTTTCCTGTGAGAGGCCAATCTGTATAAAAGGGGGAGCTATTGTCTGCTTGGCACAGACAGAGGCTCTGTCTAGGTTCTGAGGTTGGGTGGGGACCTGAACCCCCTTGTCGCACCTGTCTCCAATCTCTGCTATGCTGCTTTTAGTGGATCGGGGGTCGGAGGAACAGTATAGCTCATAGTGTATGGTAAATGGCCCTTTCAGAGCTTTTTCTTCTTCCCCTGTGGAAATGCACTCAGCAGGGAGCTCCTGAGTCATACCTCACTGATTTTCAGAGCCTGCAATCCCACAGGTGGGGATTGGGCACACCTGTCTGTGAGGGGATCTGCCTGACAACAGCAAATCTCAGACAATCAGCTCCTGGAGTTGCAGACCCTAGCTTGCTGCTCTCTCGCTAGAGGCTTGGGTCCAGACTCTCTATTCTCTCCTGTCCCCTGCTCACTGGCTGTGCTAAGTTGGGTCCCACAGTCCTTTCAGCATGACTCTATCCCTCTGATTTGTTAGAAGAGCTACCATGCACTCACCCATATGCACATGAGCACTGGATCCCTGCAGAGTCGCAAGTCTTGCCTTAGCTCCTCTTTTAAAAGAGTTTCTATGTGGCTTCCATGCTACAGCATTGAGCCCTGGGTTGGCGGGGGGTGCTGTTCTCCACACTCTCCCCCTCCCCAAAAATCACAGAGCCTCTCTTGGTCAGGGGTGGCCTGCCTGCCAGAGCTTTCCACAGATTTAGATAAAGTTTCTCTCTAGATGTCTCCCGGATGGCACTGGGAAGATTCCCAGTGATATTATAACTTGAGGTGGGGCCAGAGGGCTGTCCTCCCTCACTCCAGAGATTCTCAGCCTTGGGTAGGCCTGTTCCTGCTGCACTGTTTTTGCAGCCAGTGCCCCCCAGCTGTCTCTCTGTGTTCCCAGAGCTTGTGGTTCCTGAGCTGATGTGCAGCCACCCCCAATCTGTGTAGCCAGAAGTGCCAGTTGGGGCAGTGGTGGTGGCACTTGCTCTGCTAGGAGAACCTGGACCGCCCACTCCTGAGTGTCCTGGAGGCACACTCACACACACTCCCCATACTCTCTCACACATGCTCTCACTCACTCTCTGCTGGATTTTCAAGTTGATTGTTCTATGGTTTAGCTGCAAGACTGGTCCTGGCCTGGGACCTAGTAGATGGTGCTTCTGGCTACATCTTGGATCCCCCCACAAAACTTTTAAAATAATTATATCATGTAAGCTTATCATATTCTCTAGAGAGAAGCAGAGACCATTTTATAACTATAAAGTAAAATTTTATTAATGGAAAACTATTTAGTTTATTTCATTTATAAATATCTTAGTTGCAAATAAAGTTGAAGGACATAAAAGTTCTTAAATGTTTTCTCAGATTTATTCATTTCAATTATAATTGGTGTTTTCTTGAATCTAGTGATATTTCATATATGTTAAAACTTTAAGTATTGAATAAGAATGTGGAAAAGTGTAGATCAACATTCAGGTAACCTGAATATTTCAAATGAATGAAAGTAAGTAAATCACTTATGAAACATTATTCCTAGTCTATGGAAAGGAATCATAGTTTAAATAAAAAGTTTTAAAGTGTTGTACTTTTGGAGCAAATGTAAGTCAATATATTTAACATTTATTGTTTATAAAGAAGTATTAGCCCTAGCTGGTAGCTCAGTGGATTGAGCACGGGCTGGGAACCAAAGGGTCCCAGTTCGATTCCCAGTCAGGGCACATGCCTAGGTTTCAGGCCAGGTCCCTAGTGAGGGCCATGTGAGAGGCAACCATACATTGCTGTTTCTCTCCCTCTTTTTTTCTCCCTCCCTTCCCCTCTCTCTTAAAATAAATAAATAAAATCTTTAAAAAAAAAGAAGTATTATAACACTGAAATTTATACCATCTTGCATTTATATCAAGAGTTTTAATTTTGTATGTGTTTTTTATTGTGAAATTATAACATGATATATTTTATATGTGAATGGATTTTCTATAATAGGTATATACTTGGGCTATGCAATTGTCAATGTTGACAAAGTAATTAATGATTACAGTGGTAGAAGTATTTCAGAACTGCTCAAGTTCTGACACATCTAAAGGGTTTTTTAAAAAATGTTCAAGTGAGTTTTGAAGTGATGAAATAGGTTCTGTTGGAGGTTCATTAACCTTTTTAAACTATTGGGCATCATTAAGAGTTTCAAGATGGTAATTTACTAAATTGCCACTATGAGGCATGTAAATATGCTTTTCTGTATCAAACTTTCTCTTGGGCAAAATTTTGTTTGACAGGAAAGATCCTTCCTTTCATTTTTATATCAATTAATTCACTACACCTTTTCACTAGAACATTGGAAAAGACTTCATTCTATATCTCAGTCCATCTTATATGTTCTTTACTACCATTTCCATTTCAGGAATCCTAGAAACGGCAGTTCTCTTGAGTTGAAAAAACTCACAGGAGAATCTAGAATCTTATCTCCCTGAGTTCTAATATATTTACAAAACAGTAATTGTCTTGCTATTACCCTTTTATATTTCTCTGTGGAAGTTTTCACTTTAGCCATGAACTAATACCATGCTATAGGGTTTACAGATAGGAAGCTGCACTGGATTTTATGTACATAAAGAGCTGAAAGGGAAGTATTCAACAACTACTGTGGAAAATAGATGGCTCCCGGAGAGGTGTATTACAAAACATGGACCCATTTGAGGAAGGACTGCAGGTCACAGAGAGGTCTGCTCAGTCAATCCTGTGCATTTAAAATGTTGCTAGCAGATACTAAGGAGAGTCTTGTACCAGAAAATAGAGCAGTCAGATCATTATTAAAAGATGGACTAGCACAAATGATTGGGAAGCAGAGAGCCATGTGAGAGAGCGTCAACAGGAACTGCTGGCTGTTAAGTGTTAAAAACATCTCTGGTCTTGAAAGGAGAAGTCATGATGCTAGAAACCAGTTTTAGAAGTGAGAGGAAAACTGTTGCTGTTCAAAGAGATATACGAAACCACAAAGAGACAAAAAAAAAAAAGAAAGAAAAAAATGAAAGTATAGAGTTTGTGTGAGGTCATAGATTTTCTTTCTCAGCCCAGTGCCCTGAGGGACTGTGTCTAGGACCAAAAGAAAAAGACCCAAGTGAAATCTGAAGAGAATTAAAATGCAGTACAGCACCCTCTCTTCTGTTTTGAGTTTGCAGCCTCTGGGCAACTGCCAGCCACCAGTAAAAGCTCCCTATCTCAGGGTATAAAATTCTGGTACAAAATAGGCACTAAGTACAAATGATACCTCAACCAGAACTTTTACGTTTACACAAATCTCTTTCCCTGTCCCGTGAGTGTTGAGTTGGAAAGGCAATGTCTTATTTAGACGTCAGGAGCAATGATTGGCATTGTGTGAGAGATAATTTGAAATGAATGCACTCATGTATGTACTCCTGGAAAACTACTAAATGCTTCCCATTGGCCTATTTATTTAACAACCCTTAAAAAAGTAAAAATTGTCTGTCAAAAGATTTGTACTGTTTTGATATTTTAATGAATATATACGGGAATGATATGAATCTTCCAATAGAAATAGAAATCTGCAAGTAATTTACATACAGTTAACATTGTTTTGGATGTAGATAATGCCTTTCATCAATCAGCCCAATCTTGTTTACCACTCTATGGACTCTGATTGGTGTTCAGTCCTCAGCTGAACTCTCACTGACCAACACCATTGCATACTAATAAAAGAGGACCAATACGTTTCATGCATTCAGAGCATCTGCTCTTTGAATGACTATCTTGCAATTCTCTTTTAATTCTCTGATTCAGACAGTGGTTGAAAATACATGGCTATGTTTGGGGACCTAATGAAGTTGTGATGAATTTCCTGTGTGTGTGTGTGTGTGTGTGTGTGTGAGTGAGAGAGAGAGAGAGAGAGAGAGAGGGCGGTGGGGAATACTAACAGTTTTTGATGAAACATTGCTTGTTTCTATCACCTTTAGTTATAACACTTAAATAGAGAAAATTTAACCAATAACAACAAATCATAAACAAACATTTAGAGCCCTTAGAACATACACCTGAGTAGAAAATAAACATCAAATCTGTTTACTTGACAAATGCTAAATGAAAATCAGGATGTCATTGACAATTATGGTGTAAATTGATGACAGAGGCAGGCAAGCAACTAGGCACTGAAACCCTCATACATGAGCCGTTGAAGCAGAGAGAAGCAGGACAGTGGTCCACATGATGTCACCCTGAGCGGGAGAGATTTCAAGTGGCTAAGAGAGTCATGTAGTGATAGCCATATATGACATTGTAGTTAATGGTGTCCTCGATCAAGTAAGAGATGCGGATACTTGTGTGTTTAAAATTTGGATATAATGTGAAAATAAACTTATTTATAGGCCTTCATTCAGTTCATTAAACTTATAAATAGCATTCACTCATAATTGGCTTATTAAATAAATGTATAAACGTGTACTTACATAAAGGCATCGGTATGCTGGAAGAGATTACTTCCTTTCATCATTTGGTTCTCATGAAAAGATGCAAATAGTTGAAATCTTATTACATATAATTAATTATGAGAGAAAAAAGATGAAGGAGGCTGTTGCTTGTGTTCTTTCCCTGTGGGGAAATATGCTCTATTTTATATACTAATGAATTACAAAATTGTTAATAAACACTTTCAAGAAAATAATCCAAATATTGAAAATTATTCCAGGTTTTATTTTCAATGAAAATGTCAGCCAGTTATTATCAAGCTTTGGAGTCTTATTTTATTGCTCATCAACTTATGGTTGCCACCTTAGACAAATGACTGTGGATGAGTCTTGACTCTTTACCTGAGGGCAAGAAGCTCATTGAGTTGAGCACTGAGTCAGTAAGGTGAACTTCATATGTCTGAACTCTGAATATGCCACACCTTTACAATGTTTTGTGACTGTAGGCTGTCAGCTTTTCTTCTAATCCTAAATGGCTGTTCTAAAAATGTATGCCATTAGTTATGATTGGTCCTAGAAAGGTAACAGGATGTTCTGGAGACAATTTATTAATACGAAAGAATAATTAGGTGCCCTATTGAGAACAAAGAGGTATATTCACCTTTGCATATGAACAACTCATCCTTTGTATCAGAAGATGATGCTGCTTTATCTGATATTATTTAAAACACCAATACTATCCATACTGGGGCAGGAGGAGGAAGATAAATCACAGTGGCTTGTTAAAATAACACTTCTATCTTTGAACCTGGACATGAAAATCAAAAATGTGTCTTTCAAATCAAGCAGTTAATTTGTGTTATTTTCCAAAGTGGGGAATCTTTGATCAGCCATATATTATTGATAAATATGGATGTCTTGATTAATTATGCTTTAGAGTAATGCAGTTTATAATTAAGTTCATGCATTGTAAAAAAAATGCACCTGGGAAAATGAGTTTCAATCATGGCTACATCTTGAATTCTTCAAAATCTATTTGACTTCTGAACAGATGATCATATTTAAATGTGAAACCACAGATACTTGTATATTCATCTCTTTAGACTAATGAATGTGCAGATTGCAACCATACAACTATCTTTAGAATTGTCTGCTCTAAAGATATTTACATGATCACAAAGGAAATAATACAGATATTTCAAGCACTATGAGTTTATTTTCCCTAAGCTAGTCCAATAAGCAATTGTGTTTATCTATTATCCAGGATGCTCCATTGGTGAACAACTAAGAGCAAAACTGACAACGCAAACAGTGAATTTTTTCATTCGTTGCATTCCAGTCAGGGGCTAGCGCTTATAATTTCCAGTTTTCAACAAAAGAAACATGAATTAAGTATAGTAGCATTGCAATGTAAGATCTATAATGCCTCTACCTCACGAATGTGTGCTATGCTCCTACAAACTTTTTAGAGCTCTCTATAATCAACATTTTTTTTTATTCTCCTTGGTTTTGATTTTAATTACAAACCTTAATCTGTCAGAACAGAAATGGTTCATAATGGTTTTTCCATGCTGAATCATTTACATTGTCTAATCCATCTGCATGTAACATGACCAGTTTGCTTTGCAAAATAGATCAAAATTAAATTTACTTGAATTGTGTTTCTATATTGGCTTTGGTGTGCTCTTGGTTAAGCAGTAATCTTTTCTGAGAAACAGTTTGTTGCTGTAACATTTTAAACAAATCAATTACCTTCTTGTAATACAACAATATTTATAATATGCAGACAACCATAGCTTCCATTGTATGTGAGACAATCGATTTTATGAAGCTGTAAACATCCATATCAGTGCTATTTAGTCTGTAGTAATACAATTCGAAATGGAGATATCGGCCAAGTTATATTAATATGTTATTTAAAAAACTCAGTATGTCAGGAGCTCCTTGGAAAACAGACAAACAGATTTCAGGTTTAAAGGTTAAATTAAAGGGTCAGAACTACGTTGAAAAACATTGAGGTAATAAAACAAATACTGAGTCTTTCTTTGCACTAGGCAATTACTAGGTTCAAGAAATAGATTTCCTCCTCTTTCCCAAACATCTGTTAATTATTCACAGAGAAATGCTCCTTAGGTATGCATCTATATTCTAGAGTTGCATCCATCCAATAAAGCTATATATTCATCACTTCTTGCCCTGTGTTGCCTGATATATTTTTTCTGACATGTTTGATTAAAATGCTTATCTAAATTATTTTTTAGACATAAATCAGATTATCACTTTTCTTTACTTAAAACCTACCAACAGCTTCCCATTGAACTTCAAATGCAAATATCTTCGCATGCTGTAAGACCTCACATGGCCCATCTTGTCCTGCCCGCCTGTCCCAACTTCTCTCTTGCCCCTCCCCACTTTCTTGCCCAGTGGGGTCCTTCTATTCTCAAACATGCCATGTTAATTCCTCTCTCATGCACTTTGTATTTGCTCTACTCTAGGCTTGGAATGCTCTTCACAGCCACTTCTCACCCACCAGTTGGGCATCTTCAAATGCTACTTCCTAAGAGAGAGCATTCCCAGGTCACCAATCTAGTACTTGTCCCCTCCCTAACTCTCAAACTTCTCTACCTTGTTACTCACTTTTAATTTTTCATGGCAGTTGACATTATCTGAATTTATCACTTGTTCTGCTTGTTTATTATCTGATGAGACTAGCTACATTGATTGTTCACTACTGTATCCTCAGTACCTAGAACAGTACAAGTGGGAGGTGTTCAATAACCGTTTGTTGAAAGAGAGAGGAGTGAAAAATGAATACATATTCCAAGTAAGTATTTGATGATACCATTGCCCAGGGATTAGAGATTGAATCAGTTGGCAAGTGAAAAGAACAATCCACTCCTGTTCTGTTACTTCTCTGTAATAAATGCACTTTGGTGATGTTGACCTTTTTATGGAAACCTCATTCTGTATTTAACATACTCTCATCTTACAGACTGAAGAAGTAATCAAAACTACAACTTTGTTAATGAATCAACCTGATTTGGGAAAGGCGTTACCTATACTTGAAGCCACCACTGCATCACTTATCTAATAGTGCTTCATGCTATAAAATCAATATTCCTGGACTATTATTATGAAGATCTTATTTTCCTCTTATATAATTACAATCTCAAGTAGTAATCAGATTGCTATTATTAGAATAATAATACTTATGAGATTTCACCTTAAAAGTTCACTACAACGTCCTTTCATTCAGTGGTGGTTTGGTGTTCAGGCAATATATTATTATTTTTCCCAGTAAATTGCAGGAGGACTTACGCAGCAGCTTTGAAATTACTGCTTGTCGTCACCACTATATACAACCACATAAACACTATGTGGTTTGTATAGTAGATCATTTTTCTTATTTATATTCAACAAGCTCTCAGTGCTTCACACTAACACCAGCTGTTAAAAATGACAGTAATATTTTATCTCTCACTACCAATGTTCTTTATGTAGAAAAGTTTTTTTCTAAGCAGTATATGTTGCTGAATAATGATAAAGGTTGATATGCTAAATAATGGTATATTTTTCATGATTCATTTACAATGTAAAATGGAATGTAACTAGAAAAATTACAGGGAAAAGTTGAGTATAGGGAAAGTCAGATTTTATACCTAAAATCAGGTCAATTTTATTATTGAAGAATATCTAAAGGATAGAGTAAATATTTTCTTATCTTGGAGGTTGTTCAAGGTGAATCCTAGAGCAGCGTATGTATATCTGTTACATATAAGAATCCAAAACTAGTTAAGTTCAAAATCCCAAAATATTTATTGATGATTCTTTTCACTTTTTTCTCCTTCACTTTTTTCTGATCTTTCTTCTCATTTTTTTTTTTTTTCTTTCCTCAGGAGAAAACAAATACCTGAAGGACAAACAAGCACTGTATCTTTCATATCAAATACATAATAAGTTCTGAAAAGATGTCAACTAACTAATAATGGAGTATCTTTCTTGAGACTATTTTCTTTGTTTAGAAAGAACAGCTGCACTTGCTTAGATTAATCACAAAAACAGAGTTGGGAAGCTTTTTTTTTTTTCTTTCAAGTCTTTGTATTTCTCCAGTCCTTAGGTGACCTATCACAGTACTTCAGTAAGGGACACACGGTCAGTTGACATAAGGCCGGGCCACAGAGCAAGCCTCAACACCAATGTACTCAAACATGTTTCAGATTAAAAAAAAAAAAAAAAAAAAAAGTGACAGATTTCTATGGAGAGACCCAGGCCCTGCCAGGAAATTCGAAAACATCATACGAGGTCAGGATCTAAAATATTTTGTACATTAGACAAACACGTTGGGCTAAGAATTGTATGCAGTAAAGAATGAAAGGCATTTAAATTATTTTTGTTATTAGATGGTAGATATTTATATGTGGTTATAAATAAAACATAAATACTATTTGAATTTTGAAAACTATCGTAAACCTTACCTTATAGATACTTGTATTTTTCTCATAATAACTACAGTCCTGAGTCCCAGCTACTTCCAGTGTCTCAACCAGTTCTTCTGCATGTACAACATCACAAATTTCAGTTGATTTAACATTTCCAGGGGTAAAGTCACATTAGACTTTACTCCAGTTCTAATTTAATCCAGATAAAAAGTTTTCAAATTACATATCACACATTATCCATATACCAAAATATTTGAATATACCGTATGTGTAAATGCATTTGGACATGTATTTATATAGAAACTTTCCAAGATTAATGGCTGCTGCATTGGTTGGGGGAGGCTCTATAGAGAAACTGGCTCTTTTATGAATAGTGAGATTCTTTTCAAGTAACACTTAACCTATCCACTGATATCTTAACCTGTTACCCTATCAGGAATTTAACCCCAGGTCCCCTGGGAAGCCACAACAAATATTTGTTAAATTTACTTAACACATAATGGGAAAACCTGCTAAATTATCCCTCAGGACCTGTTTAATCTCAGTTTACACTCCAAGCTAGCACAATGGGATATCTTGTCTCTAGGTCAAAGCAGGACAGGAGGAAGCCAACAGGATAAGAAAGGACAGTACAAAAATCCAGGGCAGGGAGCAATAAAAAGTGAAAGGAAAGCAAATCCACAACTTTCAGAAGTGCTTATCTGTTTTAGATGAGGGACAAATGTCCCTGCAGACCTCATCTGAGACTCCAGAGTTCATCCAAATGGCCACAGAGGAATAAATTCAGGAGTCATACTATATAAATTATTTATAAATATGAGGAGAGTTAAGCTCTAGCTGTAAGTCATCAAGATTGAATTAACTTTTATTCAACCTACTTCATTTATAAATACTGTAAAGGTGTGGCATATTTTAGAAGTGTTTACAACACTTAGTGGTACACTTTTTTTTGAAGTTTGGTATGCAAAGGGGTTTATTTCAGTTACCTAAAAAGAAATCAGTTTTCTAGAACTAGCATTTACTATGTGTAATAGTACATTTTTCATGTTTTTATAGGCATAAAAACATCATTCATTCACTTTGGTATGAAGAACAGTTAGCAAAGTGTCTGGCATATATGTCTCCAACAATGTTTGCTGACTAAATTACTGAGTTGAATTTTATGGAATTCCCATTTTGTTGATCAGAGACAGTTGCATTTATCAGCAGATTCATATAGTTCAAATATTGCAATCTATAATGATGGAAAATATATGAAGAATTAATAATTTCCCTGATTGGGATTAGAATTAGAGGATTTTTGTGTAAAAATGCCTATATTTGTCTATTTGATGGTTTGAAAGCCAGAAAATATGTTTTTCCGTATTGTATATTTGTATCATGAAAAAAGTACAAGCAAAAACTAGAGTAAATAACATACCCATCTTATTATATCTGTTGAAAGAAAGAACACATCAATCTTCATGTATAGTTAGAGAAATGGTTCATATATACTTTACTCCAATTCCTTTTTATCATTCAAAGAAAGGCATGGAATACAGATACAAGCGGATGTGGAAAAGCAATACAGGTCTGAGTAGCTTGGGCAAAGATTTAAGGATAGTAATGATTTATTCTTCTAATGACCAATACCAGGAGGTGGTACTGTTCCAAGAACTTTAAAAATATACTCCTAGCCACGGCCCTTGGCCAGGTAACTCAGATGGTTTAAGCGTCATCCAGTATACCAAAATGTTGCAGGTTTGATCCCTGGTCTAGGCGCATATGGGAGACAACCGATTGATGTCTCTCTCTCTCTCTCTCTCTCTCTCCACCTCTCCATCTCCTTCTCTCTTTCTCTAAAATCAGTAAACATATCCTCAGGATATATGTGTGTGTATGTGTGTGTGTGTATACACTTCTAGTGGATTTATGCTGGTGAGACCTGTTACAATTAAATCATTAAACAAAAGAGTAAGTAGAAGGCAGTGTGAGCGATATTTTAAAAGGCTCTTGATTTCTTTAATTCTGTATGGCAGACTGGATTTTACCCACTCAGGAGGGAGAATGGGAGTATAGGAAAATATTGAATTGTTCTCTTGTCGAGGTAGGATCATAGAGACACACAGAAAACAGACAAACACGGGAGTTAGAGGAAACCAAATCCCTGCATGAACAGTAGAAAATAGTAATGAAGAAGAGATGTGCATTGATAGGAAGCAGAATATATTGAAAACTTTTGGAAAGCCCAGGAAACAAAGAGAAGGAATGGTAAAAGTAAAAGCATAAGGACAAATGGTTTAGAAGAGAGACGCGAGCTGTGCTTGACTGTGAAAAGCAAGGCTTAGAATGCCAGGATTTAACTGAATCAAAGCAAGAATGAGAAGGTTAGTACTTGCAAGAGAGACAAACAATTTTGTAGATTCTAATAAAGATAGTACAGGACATCACTAGATAAAGAATAAAGCATAGCATAAGGAAGTTCTGGGAAATCTAAGTTGAAATTAGTCACTCTCTTAGTGTTATTGTCGCAATAGAATCATTTAATATTAAGTGGTGCTTAGCTGTGACCAGCACTTAATGGAATCAAAGATTTGTAAACAGCAATGTAGATTAAATGGACTTGCAGGGTTTTGCCTTTGTTCTATAAGACTTGGAAATTTAGGAATGTCATTCCCTGATTACTTTTGTCTTTCCTTTTAAGTTGGGTGTGACAATGTCACCACTCTGCTGAAGGAAAACATTTCATATGCTACTAAATAGAAGCATTGTATATAGTTTTGCTTGTCATTCTCATTTATGCTTGTGGGAATGTGTAGCCACTGTTATCTTAAAACAATATGTCTTTAACCCGCAGTGACAGGGTGCAGAGCAGTCAAAAACAGCTTCAGAGCCACATTGCTTGGTTTGGAAGACCAGCTTCAACACACACACGCGTGCTGCTTCAGTGTAGATACTCAGACTCTCTGTGTCTCATGAAACCTATAACAATGTTGATAATATCACTTACCTTGTCGAGTTGTATGAGAATTAAATGTTTAGTTAGAGTTGCCTGATTTAGCAAAGAAATAAAATGAAATAAAACAATAGACCCTACTAAATTTAAATTGCATATAAGCATCAAATATATTTTTTATGAGTAATATTTATAGTTAGTATGAGGCACAGTTATGATAAAAACTATTTGTTTATTTGAAATTGAATTTTAAATGTTTTATTTTGTTTTTTATTAAATTAATATTTTTTAAACTTTATTTCTCTATTTCCTGCATTCTGGCAACTCTTACATGTAAACTACTTGCAAAGATAGTCCCATTACCTAGAACTCTGTATATTTGTTTTCTTATGGGCTCAGTGAAATAACTTCATGTATCATATCAGTTCCTTTTAATTAAATTATTGTCTCAGGATCAATTCAATATAATTATTCTTATATGCATTTTCTCTGACAAGTGCTATGAGTGATCATTGAACTCATATTCATTTAATAAGCTGTTTCCAACTTCCTGGGGTTTTTGAAAAAATAATTTTATAGGAAGATAAATTTTGGTATGAAAAGACCCTGAATAGCTGCTTCCTGTTGGTGACAGTGGTATGACAATGAGAAATCTATTACCGTTAAAAGTCTTCTACAAAATTTATTGCGCAATTGCAGCAATAAAGAAGGAAAATAATTTGAAACAGAAAAATCCTAAAAGGCTAAAAGGTAGCCCATTCTACGCAGGTATAATTTCTCAGTGCTTCCTAACGCAGTGTCGATTGTTCATTAGATTAAATTGAGGGGAAAAAAGGAAAGTTTCCTTCTCTTTTTCCTTCAGATCATCTTTCTTCTCTTTTGCTTCTGTCTTTATTACTGATATCCCTTTTTTTTCCTGTCTCATTTGAACATCACCCAAAACTCACTAATATACTAGGAGTTAATTAACTGACTCTGGGTCAGTGTTTTTAGTTCAGGGATTTATAAGAGACTTTTAAACATGAAAAATATCCCAGGGCCAAAGAAAGGAGTTAATATTGATGGAAAACAAGTAGATATTTTAGTTCAGATGATCTGCCTGGGCTCTTTTTCATCACACAAGATACATTTGAAAATGTGATGTAAAAGCCTAGATCATTACTATATTCTTCCTTTAAAAAGTGAAATACTTTTTAAAAGAATAGTAATACGCTGAAGCAAATAGCACTTTTTTATTTTAAAAATTCCTTTTAATAATATTTTATTTTGTTTTCCTAGCCATAATCCTTGTTTTTTATTTTTAATTTAAAAATAGCCAATGATATTATTTCAAGTTTATATGTGGAGAAATTATAGCATCAAGAAGTGGATTATTGGAGATTACTCAGACTGAGCCAAGCAAGACTTAAAATGAGTTCTAATGAGCCCTAGTCCATTGTCAATAGATATTCTCTCCATGGATACACGCCATTGCAATAGCAGAAAAAAGGAATAATTTACTAATAGGTCATTCAATTGCTAATGTACAAGAAGCAACATAACGCCCGGCTGGTGTAGCTCAGTGGATTGAGCGCGGGTTGGGAACCAGAGGGTCCTGGTTTGATTCCCAGTTGGGGCACATGCCTGGGTTGCGGGCCGGGTCCCCGGTGAGGGTCATGTGAGAGGCAACCATACATTGTTCTTTCTCCCTCCCTTCTCCTCTCTCTGAAAATAAATAAATAAAATCTTAAAAAAAAAAAAGAAGCAACATAACATGTCCATAGCTTCAACAGGAACTTTTATTGTAAATGGAATACAGTAATTGTTTATTGAGCACCTGTTGTGCACAAGGTGTTGAGCTGGATTCAGGAAATGTAATATATGCAGCCTGTCACCTTGATGACTGTACGATATAGTGGAGGGAAGAGAATTTCAAAAAGTTATACTTTCAGATAATTCATGTGCCCTTAAAATGTGCTTTGGGGAGTCAGAGACCATATTTAACATATGCAATGAAAAATTAAACCAAAAAATAATTGACACTTAATCTTTTTACCAGGTAAATGATCTTCTTGCAGGTTTCACTGGAGCCAATTACAAAGGACAGTCGTTGGTTTAGTTTCAGAGCTTGTGCAGTGACAGCACACAGTGCGTGTTCAATTAACACGTGCTAAGTTTTCAAAAGAATCCATGAATCATCATAAGGCAGTGATGGACCTCACTGGGTCATGGTAGCAGATACAGCATGGAATTCCTTTTTGCCTGACACTAACAAAGAGTCCTATGGCTTTCTCTGAGCAGCTTCTGAAATGTGTAAAACTGTTCTGGATGGTTATTTGGAGTTCTCTCAACCTATTCTTTTATGTTCTTAAGTATGTAGCAATTTATGTTAAATAAAGGAAAAAGATTATTAAACATTATTTATAACTTGTCACATTTTTAAATTTTATTTTATGTAGTTTGTCTAAAGGACAAAAGAACACATATGACCAAACACATATTTGTTATTACTGTTAATAAAGTATTGTTTTTTTTGGGTGTTGAGTCCTATGCAAAATGCGTGTGTTAACTTATCGACTCAGTGCAAATCTTGGTGATCACTGTCATTAAGATTTTCCAAATGAAACAAAAAAGCTTTAGAGACATTAACTAAGATAACTAGAAAGTAAAGATTTGAAATTGGTCTCAAGCCAGCCAACTCTAACAGAAAAACCATCTTCTTAATTACTTTGCATTGACATTTAAAAAATCCAGCACTCAATTTAAAATATTTATATGTTCTGGGTCCCTATATCATATTAAATGTACTAATCTCACTTGGAATTATTCTTAATGACATTATTATTTCACTTTCATACTCTAAGCACTTTTAAATTCTGAGATTCGTGACACTTAAATCATTAATTTTTTTAAAATAATGATTACAGTTTTGATTTCTATCCTGACCTTACTGGACAGAAGTTTATCCTAGTATTTGGAGAAGAAAACAAGCTGATGGTCAGGGAAGATGTCAGAGTGCTCACAACATAGAGGAGTTATTCTCCAGAGTCGAAGAGATCACCGAAGCCTGAAAAATAAATACTGATTCCTGGCAGATCTGACAGTCATTTGAATCTCTTCCCATGAGATTACCTCATTGGTGAAAAGAAGTTCTCTGGCTAGATGGAAACAGATGCCAGTCACTGAAGTGGTTGTTTACAGATAAGATGAAAGCACTTCAGATTGCAAAAAGCAGCCTGCAGATAGCAAAAGTCTTTGTCAAACACGGACTTTTTAAAAAGCAATTTTTCATTGGTTCAGTCCTGCTCCTGGTTTTAACTCATCTTAGCTTCCCACACATGGCCTCATACTGACATATTTTACATTTCCAATATTTGAACCCTTGACTTCTCCTATTGATCCTTTTCACCTTTCAAATATCTCCTCAGGTCTCTTTCTTAGCTCACAATTGCTTTTCTGAATGTCAGCAGTTTCTTTGACTTATGAGACAAGTCAAATATCTCCATCCCAAGATAAAGATCAGGTCTGATTTTCAAGATGCATCTTTGTGGATGAATTATACCATGTTACTTTTTTAAAGGTCCGGAGGAGTCTAACCCATTGGTAACATTCCCCTTCTGCCATATTCTCGCCTTCCTTTCATCTGGACTCAAATGTGATTTCTATTCTGGATCTTACCCAAACTCTCAACTGAAAATGTTAACTTAATGCACTTGAAATATTCATGGAAAAGAGGAATCTAGTCCAGCCTTACATTCATTGTCTAGATACAAATGAGCTAGAACATTGGTTCTCAGACAAGAATATCACCTAGTGGGCATTAGCATCATCTGTAGGCCTCACTAAATAACAGATTAATTAAGTATGCTTCACTCCTACAGCTTTCGGTTTAGTAGATCTGCTGAAACTTTGTTATCCAAAGAAGTCTCCAGGAGCTGTTGCTATAGTTGGACCATGAACCACACTCAGAAAAACTGATTTAGACTAATGTTTGAAGTGTTGTCACTTTCCTGTTTATTAATCAGATGACAGAAACTCAGTCCAAACTGACTAAAACAAGAAAAATAATTTAGTGGATCATGTACATGAAATTTTAGTGTTTATGATTTAAGGCATACTTAGAGCTAGAACCTCAGAATATGTTATCAATAATTAGCTTCTTTCCATCTCTTGGTTCCTCAGGGCTGACTTCTTTCTGGGCTCATTCTGTCTGCAGGAAAAACCTGGGCACCAGCAGTTTCAAGCATACATGTCTCACCTCAAATTCTGATGTTGCCTTGTATTGTACAAACTTAGGTTTGTGTGCTATTTCTGAAACCAAATCCTGAAATCCTGAGGATAAAGGAATAAATGATTATATAGATTTTTAATTTTTTTTTTATTTTTTTATTTTAACACAACTGCAAGGAGCAAAGGAAAATCACGGGCTATTTGTCAGAAGATGTAATTGATGTTGCATTCTTGGGTGCACAAAAATAAAAAAATATCCACTCTAGATTAAAGACGCTGTGGAATAAAGGTCATCACTGCCAATTCGATGACAACAGGAGTTCACAATTTAGTGTACAGAGAGGAGACAGAGACTTTTTTTGGTGCAAACATCTCAATTTTGACACAGCTTGGCCCTGGAATAGCACAGCTCAGTTTGGGTACAGCTCATCTGTGGGGCAGCACGGCTGTGAAACGGCTCATGTGAGGTGGTTCCAGTGACAATAGCTCCACTTTGCTCTAGCTCAGATGGTACAGCTCCAGGTGGGGAAGTGCAGTCTTAGATGAAAACTGAAAGTGTGCTTTTTGAGCCAGAGGGTGGCTGAATTATCCGGAAAGAGGTCCCTGCCCTTGGTCCCTGACTGGTCCATTCTCATGAACCTGAGGACTTCAAATCCTCATGGTTTGATTGGTCTACAAATAACTGTTGAGTAAAATAGAACTACTCTCATTGGCAGCTGAAGGTTCGAATGAGGATAGAGCTGTGCAACTCCTATTGGATGCTAAAAGTCTCAGGGTTATTGGTTGAAGTATGATTCCAGGAACTCCTTTATACGGATTGGTCCAGATGGCAGGAACACAGGGCAATTAGGCAGTTCAGTGCAGGTTCTCCTTGAAGGGCATCTTGTGTGAGCCCAGTTAGCCACCAGGAGGCCTACTTAACAGGTATATTCATTCGTTCTTGAGGTCAACCACGTAAACTCTAAAGTAAAGGAGAGAATATGCAATTGAGTGCCTACAAAACTCAGCATGATGCCAAACACATAACTACTTAATATCTGTCTGTTAAAAATGTATTGTAAATATATGGGGGGGTGGGGAACCACTTTGTAGAGTACATAATTATCAAACCACTATGCTGTACATTGAAAACAAATACAGGATAATATTGAATGTAAACTGTAATTGAAAAATAAAACAAAAGAGATGCACTATGACTAATAAGTGGCATAAAATTCAATGATTAAAATAAAATCATTGTTGTTAGACTTAGATTAAGAATCTTGTCCTTAATGGAAACCAGACTTGGAACACATGAGTTAAAATTAAATATCTAAGAAATTAATATATTACTAATTTTAATTTAATTTATACCTCTAAATGTTAAATTTCTCACTTGGATTAAATACTTTATTGATACAAAAATAAGAAATAGAAAACTAATAGAAAATACATATACATATAAATACAAATATATCAATATTGAAAATACATATATCAGAAACACTAAAAGTCTAAATCTACGAACAAATAAAAAAAATCATGCAATTGACATAATCCATATTCTACATTTGGTCATGGCAATGAGAAAATGCTTATTTCCAGCTAAGGATTAAAATTTCCACAATTATGGCTCCTTTTTCCCAGAAAAATTAGGGAAAAAAAGAAAAAGAAGGGAAGAGAGAGGGGAAACAGAAAGGGGAAAGAAGGATGAGTTGTAATTTATGTATTTACTTTTTGTATTTGAAAAAATGGATAAATATGTGATGGATCCTTGATCGGTGATGTTAGTGTGAGATTTCTGAAAGCCAGCTATTAAAAATCCATGCGCACAGGGCTAATGGAACCCGGCGTGAAAAGCAAAAGGACTACATAAGGCGTCAGGCCCAAGAACATGAAACTGCTGTCCTCAAGGTAGCATTGCCACAACATTACCACCCTAAGTCAGTCTCAGCACAGAGGGAGCATTTAGTTTTATTTATGTATTTCTATATAAGATCAGTTATGTGCCCAGAGCAAGGCTAGTGAGAGATAGAGAGAGACTGGGCATGAGTTGGACACTAAAGTATTAGCATTTTAAATACTCTCCTTTTTTCACTAAAGAAAGTAAAAAAGTTGAGTGAAAAGTCATCATTGCCAAGGGTATTAGATAAAGCAACAGGGGAGGAGGGCCTGCCAACAGTACAATGACCTGGTTTATTCTTGCAAAAGCATCCAGGCTACAATAGCAAAAAAAAAAAAAAAGGAAGTGGCCCTCAAAACAGCACTCTTTAAGGTCGTGTTAATGTAAAAGTTTGCAGATACTTCATGTTCGATTTCCTTGTGGAAGTTCATGATCTCTATCATAAGGAGAGTGAACACCTTTGAAATTATAAAGCAGAGTAAATTTATCCCTTTGAATCCTCTCCCTTTCCACTTTCCTGTTGCTGTTATAATTGAGCCAGTTGGTCAGAGATCAGAAAAGAATTTGTCTTGAGAGGTATTCTGGAACCAAACCCAGTCATCATGGTTTCACAATTAAGTGCCTTGCTCTATTTCTCTTTCTTTGAAATCACTGGTACTGGTTTTTATCAGAATCCATTTGCCTTATTCTCTTTAGCACTTACTATGTTGCTAAAGTCTCAGAATCTTCCAGACTGAAAGAGCCATGAATGAGTTTATTGTCAAAGTCCTAATGTGCCTATTTTCTTTATTCTACTTCCACACTGGCCTTATTGTTGCAGTGAAAACGGCAGCACGCCGGGACCAGTAGCATGAAAAAATGTGATAGCCGCTTTCTTAAGATGGAATGGAAAACACTTTCTGTTTAAGGATTAGTAAATATTATATAAACATATATATATTTCATCTGATATATGTTACCTAATATACATATATATTTCACTTCTTCTTTTGTCTGACTTTCCTACCAGAGGAAATTTAAGGCTCATTTCTTGTCCCTGACAGGGGGGTTTTAGTGAACAAGATCAACTGATGTGGCCATGCCAAGCATGTAACAGCCCTTACATCCTATTGTTGATCCTGTTTGCTTGCTAAGGATGCCCTGGAGATGAGGCTGTTGGCAAGGAAGAACACCGTCAGACAAGGAATTATTTTTTCTACCCAATCTGAATTTGTTATCCCTACATCAAACAAACCTGTATGTGGATACCCCTGTGCAAACACACACAAAGAAATTTCCAGTGTCTTATACTTCAGTTTGCTATTAGCTTTTAAGACTTTCCAGGTATAGAGGATACTTCTAAATTTAGGTTTTAGTAGGTTTATATTGATTTTCACAACTTAAGTAAATAGAAATCAAATATGATTGAATCCTTCCAGCTGGGAGAACTGCCTGTCACCACCAAAATGTTGTTTAGGTACTGGCAATACTTCACTGAGAATTGCACAATCAATAAATAATATTTTATTATTTTATTTTTAATTGTTCATTAAACTTATTTGGGTGACATTGGTTAATAAAATTAATCTGTATATTGTATTGTGTTTACCAACTTGAGTCAAGTCTTCTTCCATAACCATCTATCCCTCTATACCCTTTTCTACCTCTCCCCAAGCCCCTTTCGTCTGGTAATCACCACATTATTGTCTCTGAGGATTTTTTTTTTCTTTTAAGATTTTATTTATTTATTTTTTTTAGAGAGAGGGGACAGGAGGGAGAAAGAGAGGGAGAAAAATAGCAATGTATGGTTGCCTCTCACATGGCCCCCACCAGGGACCCGGCCCGCAACCCAGGCATGTGCCCTGACTGGGAATCGAACTGGGACCCTCTGGTTCCCAGCCTGCACTCAATCCACTGAGCTACACCAGCCAGGGCGTTTTTCTTAATCCCTTTATGTTTTTCATCCAGCCCTGCAACCCCCACCCCTCCCTCTGACAGCTGTCAGCCTGTTCTCTATGTATGAATCTGTTTCTATGTTGTTAGTTGATTGTGTTTATTTGATTCCACATGTGAATGAAATCTTATGGTACTTGTCTTTCTCTGACTGGTTTATTTCATTTAGCATAATGCTCTCCAGGTCTATCCATGCTGCTGCAAAGGGTAAGATTTCCTTCTTTTTATATGACCAAGTAGTGTACCATTGTGTAAATGTACCATAGCTTTTTTATCTACTCATCTATTGAAGGGAACTTGAGCTGCCTCCAAATCTTGGCTATTGTCAAAATGTAACCAACATAGGGGTACATAGATATTTTTGAACTAGTGCTATGATTTTCTCCAGATAAATTCCCAGGAGTAGAATCATTAGGTCATAAGGCAGTTCCAATTTTAATTAATTGAGGTAACTCCATACTGTTTTCCACAGTGGCTGCACCTATCTTGATTCTCACCAACAGTACACAAAGGTTCCCTTTTCTCCACATACTCTCTAATATTTGCTGTTTGTTTATTTACTGATGATAACCATTTTGACAGGTGTGAAGTGATACCTCACCTTGGCTTTAAGTTGCATTTCTCTGATGATTAGTGATGTTGAGCATCTATTCATATGTCTATTGGCCATCTATATGTCCTCTTTGGAGAAATGCTTATTCAGGTTCTTAGCCCATTATGCTAAGTGAAATAAGTCAGTCAAAGAAAAAAAATACCATATAATTTTACTAATATGTGAAATCTAATGAATAAACTGAACTAACAAACAAGACAGAGACAAACTCATAGATGGAGAGCAAATGACAGCTAGTGGGAGGAGGGTTAAGGTGTGGAGGGATTTAGCAAAAAGGAAAAAGGACTGATAGACAAGGATAAAGTGTGGTGATTGCATGGGAGAAGGTGTATAGGAGACTAAATAGCAATGGGAAAAATAAGATAAAGACTAGATAAAAATAAGTAAATAAAACATAAACATAAAGAGTCCATAGCTCCATGACAGGGAGAGTTAAAGGCAGCTTGAGCTTGGTTCCCCCACATTCTCATCAACTTATTTGCAATGGAATTGTCTGCCTCTTAGATCAGAAAAGGGCCCGTCAGGTGGACTGTGCAGGGCGTGGTGTGCAGATATGAGGCAAGAACAGGAAGACACAGGTCACCCTTGTGGAAGAGGTCGTACCGTCCACGAGGTTTACCTGTCATTTGTTTGAGAATGAGGAGTCTTAGAAGGTGTGCTAGACGATATTTAAGCAATGATGGTCTCTCTTTCTCATTATATTAATACTCATGTTGGAAACGGTAATTCTTAAGATTACAACATGATGGAAAAACACCAAACACTTTAAAAACAAACCAAACTTATTGTTTTTGCCCTTGCTTTTTCATATTAAGAATCTGAAGCAGTGTATTGTTATTTGGAAAAAACTCCCAAGACAAATTATCTTTATTTGGGATTATCTTTCAAATTTTTTAGGAGAAATAAAGTAGACTATTTTCAGAAAAAAAAATTAAGAAATTATTAAGTCTAATAATGAATTCATCATTTAAAATTAATTTTAATGAATTATTTAATACAATTATTATATAACTCATTAATCACATTGACCCACCCAAATCTCTACCCTCACTCAAGAATTTGGTGGAAATCTCTTAACTTCCAAATATTAAACATCAGTACAGGCTCCATTGCTCTGGCCTTGGGTTGGTTTAGGGACAGTCTTTTTCCTTTGAGAGCTCTCTGCACTCCCCTTCACCTAAGTCATTCCTACACATTTATGTATTTTTTTTTTTACATCTCCTTGCTCAACTTATAACCGAACATTTACTCTAATTATTTAATTAATGTTTGTCTTTCCTACAATTTTGTAATTGTGATAGCTCCATATGCCATGTGGGTTTTTTTTGTTTGTTTGTTTGTTTTTGTTTTTGTTTTTTTTTTTGCATTCTACCTCATTTCTAACAATGGAACATAGTAGTAGGATCTTAGCAACTATTTGTTAAATGATTACATAAGTCCTCAAACAGAATTTTTATCAGTACCATGGTTTGCTCCAAAGAAAGGTTTATGATTAATTTTTAATTTTAAAAAAGCTTTCCCACATCCTTTAAATAAAATGTTCTTTATCTGGAAGTCCATGTCATATCTCAGGAAGTAAACTCTTATAAGCACAACTGAAACCTCTTTGGGATCATTCCACAAGTATACTCACTTCTAGAGGAATAAACATTACAAAAGGTTGTTTGGAGCTTACTTTTAAACAAATATACTGGAATGATATTTTCTTGCTTTTTAATTCATGTTGGAGAACTCAATTAAATTTAACTAAGAAGATGGGGCCCCAAATAATAAAAAAAAGTCTCTAATCAGAGCT